>WEIV01001335.1:132931-180663 GCA_013390005.1 Calyptomena viridis | reverse complement strand
CGGGCGGAGGATGCGGGCCGGGCCGCCCCGCCGATGAGAGGCAGGATGGGCACCCAGGGCAGCCCGGTGAAGAGCTACGATTACCTGCTCAAGTTCCTGCTGGTGGGCGACAGCGACGTGGGGAAGGGCGAGATCCTGGAGAGCCTGCAGGACGGCGCCTCCGAGTCCCCCTACGCCTACAGCAACGGTGAGGGGGGGCCCGGGAGGGGGGACCTGCCGGAGCACCCCCGTCGCTGTCACCCCCCGTCGCTGTCAGCCCCATCCCGCGGGGATCCCCGAGGGCCGTACCCCAGCGCCGGGCTGGCAGACAGGCAGGGAGGGGGTGTTTTGCTTTTTCCTTTGTTTTTTTGGGTTTTTTTTGTTTGTTTGTTTTTTTCCTGTGCGCGTGGCAGGCAGGTGAGAGGCCTCGTCAGCTCCTTAAAATGCCCCAAATCTGAAGGAGAATGTGGGCAGAGGGGCCGGTGTGTGATGTAATCCCTGGATGCGCAGCCGGACCCTTCCCAAGGGGAGCACTGCCCCAGTGCCGGGCTTCTCCCTCTCCACGGCTGCCACAAGCACCGAGCCGTTCCCAGAGGAAGCGGCAGCTGTAACAAAAGAACAGGAGCCTCCTTCCCTGCCCGGAGCCGCTGTGGCTCCGTGTCTGTGCCGGGAGCGGCTGGGTTGGTGATCCGCCTCCTGCCAGCGTCGAGGCTCCTAATGGAGCCCTGACAGACCATTAACCACGGTGTCACAAGACCGTAATTAAGAGCCAAGGAGTGGCGCGGCGCGATTTCCTGCAGTCACAGTGGAGCAGGGCCTGGCGGGGTGCGGGTCCTGCCGGGGCTTTCAATCTGTCATCCTTCCCCCCCTTCCATTCACAGTGACCTCCCCAAGGGCTCAGACCCTGCATCATTCCCGCAACCCGGGCAGGAGCAGGTGGTGCTGAGTTTTGCCTGGTAGCAGGAATCCGAGGGAGTCGGGTGCTCCCTGATGCTCCGTGTTGGTTGGATTCAGAGCCAGTCCTCGGAGCCACCACCAGCTTCCCAGGAGCTGATGCAAACAAGCACCTGCTCCACGGAGATTTACAGGGAGCTGGTGACTCAGGAGTCGGGCTGCCTGTAAATGGAATTCACAGCAGTTCTGAAAGGAAAAGGCTGTGGTATCGTTCATCTCTGTGGGTGTCTGGGAAGCTGGGCTGTGTTTTGCCATCGAGGAGGTGCTGGGAGCTTTAAGAGCTTCCCTGAAGAGAGTTTGTGTCTCTGGAGAAGCTGGAAGCTGTGGAGCTGTTCCATGGGGTTGGTGTTTGCTAAGCTCAGTGTAACAGGGTGGTTGTGTTGAGTGAAGTGTTACAGTTGGAATTGTCTCTCAATCAAAATGGGTTTGAAGACGGAGTGAGTAAAGTGAGTGTGTGGTCGTGTCTTTGGTATAGACACTAACCCCAAAAAACAGGAATCTTGGCTATCAAAGCTTTGTCTCAGAACCCACTCTTTTATAACAACAAAATACCGATGTCTTTTTGCTGGAAAAGGAAATCTCAGTGAACTAATAATTTCAGAACCTTCCCTCATCCTCTGTGGGCAATGGAGCCCATTCCTAATTAGAGAATTAGGTCACTACTGTTGTTTCACAGTAATATATTCTCTGATAGGTGCTGCTTCGGTTGCCTCTGGGAAGCGACGCACCTTTAGGATAATCAGCTGGAGAGGCTTTGATATCCAAGAGAATTTGATCTGCTGACAAGCCTTGGCAGTGGAACTCCCCTGTCTCTGGCACAGCTGGAGTGTGCTGACAGGGCACGCTGCTCCTCTGCCCTGACAGAGACCATCCCCTGAGCCAAGGCTCTTGCATTTTGGGAGCAGCTCGTGCCCTGGCCTTCTCTTTGACGTGTGCCTAATGCCACCCCAAAACTGCAGTGGGATGTTATGTAGAGGCTGTTTGGAAACCCCACATCCCAATTTAAAATGGGTATTGTATCATCTGCAACTTTTTTGGTCAGTCCAGAAAGCCCAACTTGCTGGTGCTGGTATGAATTGGGGTGTGCTTTGGGCTGCTCTTGTGGTGGGGACATCTCGTGTGGGGGTCAGGTGCCTGACCTTGGTGGGAAGGGGGAGAGATCCTTGTGCCCCCTCTGTCTGGTTGGGGTCTGCTGCTTTTACTCTGTTGCATGGAATCAATAACCAGCCATTTTTGGGGGATGCAGTGTGCAATGCATTGTCCTTCCATCTCTGGGAAGGCACACCCTTAGAAGGAACGCTCTCTAAAGGAAGCTCTGTGTTTTTGCTGCTCTTACCAACCTCTAGAAAGGGATTGAGGGATTCTTCTGTTCTCCGTGGGCATCTGGCTGTTGGATCAGCAACAACTGAGAACTGAAAACCCCTTTTTCTGTTGGCTTTTGCAGGCTCTAATCAGCCTCTGCCTGCTTGTGTTCTGTATCCAAGAGCCTTGGATGCAGTAGGAGCCGTCTTAAAGCATTGTAGGTGCTTCTGTCCATCTTTTCCAGGATCCCTGGGCAGAAGTGTCACTTCTCAGCACAGCCTTGGAGCTTGGCACCTCGCTCTAAATCAGGCACATCTTAAATTAGCCCCTGCAGTTCCTGTGGTGCATAGCAAGGCCTCAGCAATGTCCTTTCCTTAAATTGCAGGGAAAATAAGCCTGCTCTGTGGGAGCAGAGGTGGTTGTTACTCCCTGTTGCAGAAAGAGGCGTGAGCTGTGAGGGCACTGGGTCCAGGGCTTCTACTGACAGAAAAATGGCATTTTGAGGAGGAATTTGAGATTCAGTTGTCACCTCTGTGTTTCTTACTGTGTTTGTGCTGAAGCTATGGAGTGTGTCAGTCTCCAGGAGCATCAGCCAAGCTGTCCCAGTGAAGAGTAGGGAGTGTTGTTTGTGTCCTGTGACTGGATATGGGAACTGAGTTGGACTTACCTTTTGCTTCTTCTTCACCATCCACAAAAGACCCTGAATTAAGCCTTCTTCCCAATGTTTTGGTGGGGAGAACTCGTGGGCTTCCAGTGTTGTCTTCCTTCTTGACTTTTACCCCTCTAGTTTTGGAGGCAGGATGTCAGTGTTGGAGCCTCACTGCTACTCTAGGCAGCTGGAGGACCTCACCTGGAAACTAAAAATCCTACTTTTTTCCCGAATGCCTCTTTCAGCACTGGCTCCTTGTCCTCAGGTTCAGGGAGGGGCTGCTCTGGCCCCAGTGCGGTGAGCACTGCTGTTACACTGGACTCAGAGCAAAAGTCTGTGCCTTACTCATGGATAAGATCACTTTGCTGCTTAAATGGCTCACTTGGAGTCTGTCCTCATCCTTCCCTGGGTACTGAAGCAGGACAGAAGTGTCTGTGGTAGCAGGGTGGTTTTGGAGACAAGATGTGACAGAGCTGCACGTGACAGTAGGAGTGGGTTGTGTGCCCTGCACGAGGGGGACAAGGCTGCTCCTCACCTGAGGGACCCGTGGCTTTGTCACCACCATGTCACACATCCACTCTCAAATATCTGGTTGTCCATGTGCTGAAATGATGTTGCCCAGCTGGTTTGTTGGGTTGCTGGAGCAGCCTCGGGTGAGTCAGGGCAGGACTCAGTGCAGGCAGGAGTGCCATCGCTGCCGGATCAGACCGTGCAGCAGGAGCAGGGCTGGGCTCACCACACAGATGTGAGGGTGATGTGCTCTCCCCTCACGTGATGGAGGGCTCTTTCTGCAGCCACCTTCCCCCTCACCTGCTGCTATTCCCACAGGAAAGGAGAAATGTGTCAGGGAGAGAGTAGAGCGCGTTTGGGAGCAGATGGCTCTGACTGGAAGGGGGGTGGATTTTTATTTTTATTTTTCCCTGTCCTCAGCTTGTATTGAGAAAGTGATGAGGATGCAGCCGATGTCCTCACTGTGATCTCCTTGCAATGAGCACATGAAAGCTGAAATGAGAGCCCTGCCGTGCTCAGGGTTGGTGCTGAGACCAGCCCAAATGCATTGAGCCCCAGTGCCATCTTTCAATGCCATCCCTAGGCTGGGGCTTAGTGCCTTTATTTGAGCACCATCCTTAGGTGCTCTGGTACCCCACTGCTATCCAAGACCCAAAGAAATGTTAGGGAAAAGGCAACTGAAGTTCTCAATGCAATAGCTACTGATAGGTTTTATGGTTTACATAAAAACTGGATTTTTCCCCTGTAGCAGAAGTGCAGGAGTTCAGCTTCTGGTCAGGGGCTGTGAGCCCACCATAGCTGGGATTCTGTGCCAGGAGCAAGGACAGGGACAGTGCAGCTTTGTGCCCTTTCCCTGACTGGGAGAAACAGCTGAAGACACTGCCCAACTCTCATGGGGTGGTCAGTCCCCTCCATTGCTGCTGTTTGCCGGGGGGCTGCTATTAATGACCAGGTTGTTTATTTCAGTGACCCACATCTATGGATGTCTTTCCCCTCTGGTTGTTTTTGTGTCTAAATCTGGAGGTCCCTAAGCAGTCCCTTTCAAGTCTTTACAGCAATTCCTCTCAGTATGTCCTGTGATGCCTCAGGCACTGGTGTGCATCCAAAAACTCTCCCTGGAAACTCTGCTTTGCTTTGTCACAGTCTCCAGGTTAGTTCTGTGCCAACCTGGAGATTGTCTGTCCCACAACAGTGTGTGCAAGGATGGAGGGAAAGGAATGCCTTCCTCCTCACTGCAGGAGAGAGAGGGCATGCAAGTGAATGCTTCCCAATGCTTCTCCTTGCCTGTCGAGTTTCCAAGACTGACCAGGGAGATGGTTTCTTGCATCTCATCCACAGCCTGTTTGCTGCTGTGTGTGGTCAGAGGTCCTGCCATGCCAGCTGGCTTTTCCCAGCCTTAACAAAGTGGTCAGGCAGCTCTGCTTTAAACTTGAACTTGTGTAAGGCCAGGACTTCTCTCCGTGCCTGACTGCACCTTCCTGAACATACAAGAATTGCTGGGTGTCCCCGTGTGCAGTAAAACCTCAGGCAGTGATGTGGTAGCAGCTTCTGGGTACAGACAGGAGAGCTACAGGTGTTGAGCCCAGGCTTCAAATGGCAGCTGAGTGCTCATCCTGGTGCTGGTGCCCTGTGGCACAGCAGGGAAGGAAGCACTGATCCTGCTGCTACTTTGCTGCCTCTCTCCTCACCTACCTGTGTCCCTCCAGGTGTGTCCTGCTGTCCACTGGAGCGCCCTTGTCCCTGTCGGTGGTGAACATGAGCTGGCTGTTCTGGGCCACTGCTTCAGCTGCTGCACACCAGTGGAAATTGCTGTTTGTTTTCTGGCATGACTCTGTCCTTTGGAATAATGTCTGGAATAATGTTTTAGTTTGAGGTTTAAGTGCTCTGACACGAGGAGGCAAAGTGTTCCCAGTGCAGCCCTGCCATCACGTTCCCAGAGTGGCAGTGGGAGTGTTTCAGCCAGACCGTGCTGGTTGTGCTGCTGTAAACCTCTTTCCATGACTTGCAGTGTGGTTGTTGCAGCAATTCCTGGTGTCTGCCAGCATTTGCATTGGTGTCCTTCAGGGATGTTCACTTCCCTGTCATCAGGAATGCAAAGCTGATGTCATCAGAGCAAGCAAACTCTGAAACAGCTCCAGCATCTCTTATTTCTCCATTGTTTACTACATAACCTTTGTGTGAAAAATAGTTCCAAAGGCACAGTGCTGAACTTGCAGCCCTGCTTGATGTGGGACCAACCAGCTGCAGCTTAAACTTTAAACAAACCCCAAAACAAAGCCAACAAACAAACAAAAAAAATCCCCATCAAACCAAAAAACAACCCCCAAAGAGAGTGCCTGGAAAGTTTTAGGGAGGCACAGCACCTTAGGTTGTTGTGTTTGCAGAACTTTTGAGGAGGGTTTTGTTTTGTTGGGGTTTTGTAAAGCTGGGGACTTAACTCTGCGAAGTTCTGGATTGCACTGGGCAGTTCTCACCACCTCTAATCCCTCTGTAAAAGCTTTGCTTTTATGGCTGTTAACATGTTCCTGAGCCCTGAGTGCACAAAGGTGATGTGAGCTGAGCAGTACAAAGCTGAAATGGGTGGAACATTCTAATAACTGGGATTAAAAGTTTCTCTGCAGTTTTTGTTTGTAAAAAGCAAGCAGGTTTTGCTCTCTGCACATCCCACGATGGCATTGTCCCACCTCTCCTGGTGTGGAGGTTTTGGTTGGTTGCGTTGGTGTATGAGCCACATAGGAAAGCCCATGGAAAATGTCTCCTCCTCCTCCTTCAGCTTTTGTTTCCAGCTGTTCCCTGGCATGTTTTCCTCCTCGGCCTCCCTCTCCCAGAACAGCAGAGCATCTTTCCATTGCACTTGAGAACAGCCGTGCTCTGAGCTGAGGTTTGAGGTGAGGTTTTATATCCTTGCTGTTTAAAAATCTCATTTTCCTTCCCTTTGCCCCTCGCTGCCCCCTGGCAGCCTCAGCTCAGCTCAAAGCACTCCAGGAACATTCTGTCATGCAGGTTCCTGTGGGACTGCAGGCACAGGAGGAGGAAGGAAGCTTTAGTGTGAAGACCATCAGCTCTGTTTTGCCAAAGGCTTTGCTGTGAGATGGGACTCACCTGAAAGAAAATTCCCTGGGGCACAGGGGGTGATGCTTCTCTATCAAAGAGGTCTGTTTCCTTCTGCAAAGGATGTAGTAATGGTAAGGTTGAAACATCAGCTCAGAGATTGTTTGTTCCTATTGAGCTTCTATTTGCTGAGAACGTTTTTACGTAGCCACAGCTTTTTTTATTTTCTTCCTCTTTTCCTCATCTTGGTCTGATTTCCACCACCACATTCTAGACAATATTAGATCATTTTAAAACTTTGATACTTGTTCTCCTATAAGTGTAACCCCTGAAGTGCTTAATATCCTGTGTGTGCTGTGCAGTATCAGATATTGAATTGGGACAAAAATCCTGCTGCAATTCCAATAAAATATTTGCTGTTTAAGCCAGTGGTTAAGGAGGAGGCAGGCAGAAAGGGGACACAGAAAGGCTGTACTTAACTGGCAGTTTAATAAAAGGTTCTCTGCATTTCTGGGATAATCTCCTTTTAAAGAAAATGCAGGTTTTATAAAACTTTTTAACTTGTTTCTACCTCTGAGTTCCCACATCCATTTGGTGGTTTTATTGTGATACTTCCCTCTCTGTGCAGGTGATTGTTCCTGCTCAACCCCAGTCCTGTGCACAGAAATTCCCCTGTCTTGTTTGCTTTGGTACCAGCTGCAACAGCACCAGGTGTTGCCCCTTTTGCCCATGGTTCTGGAGGCCAAGTGCACTGGAGACTGAATTAGATGGAAAAATCCCAACCAAACAATGAACAAACAAAGAAAACCCAACCCTATTTTGCCCAGTGTTTACTTAATCTTAAATCTTCCCTGTTGTCCCAAGAGTTGTTTTTTTCCTTACATTATCAAACTACCTGGGTTACTTGATGGTAAAAACCACCCAGGAAACTGCAGGACATGAAACGCAAGAACATGAAGAGAGGAGAGTCTTCCCTGTGCTGCTCACCGTGGCAGCAAATGTGTTTGCTGGGAAATACCTCTGTAGGTTGAGACACACTTGTGTTCTGGTAGGGTCATCTGTACAACAGGGCTGAAATTCAGGTGGTTTTTTCTATTTTAAAAGTGCCAAGTGCTGGCTTTTTCCTTGTGACTTTTTCCTTCCTCCACAGAGGCTGCCAGGGTAGCTGGAGTGAGACCTTTGTCCTGTAGATCAGGAGGGCACCTGGGATACTCCAATTTGGGTTTTGAAAATATGATTTCAGGCAGATGAGAGCTCTGCAAGGCAGCACACTTTGTGCAGGTGCAGGGCCAGTCCATCCTGTAAGGACAAGGAGAGAGCACTGGGCACACCAGCCATGAACAGTCAGGTCCCTGGAGATTTGTTGTCACTGGAAACAGCACATGGAAATGTGAAACTGATGTTTGGAGCCATCCTGGTGCTTCCAGCATGGAACAGTCCCTTCCCAGCAGCAACACCAAACTTGAGAGCCAAGGAAATTCGTGATGAGTGGTCTCTCACCATGGAGAGAGAGTTTTTATGGAGCTCTGGAAGTGCCTGTGCTCAGCAGGCAGGTGGTGCTTAACTCACCTACACCCAACTGCAGGGCTGCAGCTTTCTCTGGGTGTTTGGGTGTAGAGCATCAGTCTGGAGACACTGTGACATTGTGAGCCAACCTGGAGATGCCAGCTGGGATGTGGAGGGGGAGCCAGGCATCCTGCACATCCCGAGCCTCTGCAGGATCCCTGGGCAGGTGGGCAGGTGTACCTGTGAGCCCAGTAGTGATGCCATGAGGATCTGATACTGTAGAGCAACATTTCCCTGCACAGTGTCCACAAACATCCCAGAGGGCCAGGGTATTAAAAGTATTTTGGACAAATTCATTTTTCAGTGTTGGTTAGGGGTTTTTTTTGTCTCTTGGTGTTTATGTGGTCATCCAGCAACAATGCAGATTGTTATGGTGCCCTCTGATTTCCCTCACAGGCTGCCTTTGTCCCTGTGAGCAGCTGTATGGTTTTTATGGAGATCTGAACTGCAAAGCATGAAGAAACTCTTTTGTTTGTGTTCGCTTCTGTGCATAAAATCATTCTTGATTTTCTTCTAAAGCACAAATCCACTTCACATCCCCGATCCTGGCCTGACTTTGGACTGTTTCTGGGGCTTCTGGGGTGTCCACTGAAATAGTTGGAGCTTTAGGAACAGATTTGCTCCTGGCTTCCAATGCTGTTTTCAGATGAAGTTGTGACCCTTAGCTGGGCCCAGAACAGAGCTCCTCTGTGTGAGCTGGGCTGTGGAGCAGGCAGTGGACAAGTGATGTCTTCTGCAAATCTGGGCTTCTTAGAGGTCCCCAAATAAGTGTTTTGCTTTTGGCTGGTTACAAAACCAAACAAGCAATTATTTGCCCAAGATCCCCACCTACGAGCCCTCAGCTGGAGATGAAGATGCTTGGGAACAAACTGGTATAAGCAGACTTCCATGCTAAATGGAAATCCCTCCCAGCTGAAATGAGGTGGGTATGAATGAAAGATGGAGTTTGTTTTTCAGAAGAAATCCTACAAATCTGGGTAACTAAAGATAATTGAAAGGCATTTGTTCTCTCTGTTTCTACATGTGTCTCAGTACGAGTGCTTGGCAGTGTGTTGGATGTATCAGTCAGAGCTGCCAAGAGCTGTGGAAGCTCCCTGGAGTTGGCAGGAGCTCCGTGCTGGGATGTGGGGCTGAGCTCCTCCTCTCAAACCAGCTCCTGCTCATCTGCTGCACCAAAATAACGGGAACTCCTCGTTGCTTCCCACTGAGTTGTGCAGGGAGGGTGGGGGGTGTGAGCAGGAGATGAAGGCTGGAGCAGGGACTTGCACCTCTCCTGGCCCCCACCAGCACCACGCTGGTCTGCTGCATGTTCTGTGACATCTGAGACCCCCCAAGACTGGGCTCCACCACAGGACAGGAGCACAGAGCTGGAATCATGTGCTTGGCTGACCTTCAGCCCCAGCTCAAAACAAAGTGGTGATACTGGGAGGTAAAGGCTGACTCTGAGAGGCACAGACCTGAGATGAGTCCACCTTTGTTTGGTTGACCCCTGTTGTTGGTGAAGATAATTTGTTGTTTATCTAAAGAGTAGGTGATTGAATGTGTGACTCAAACTGATGAGCTCATGTGTTGTTTGGAAGGGATTTTTCCTGTGGCTCACAGCTCTGAGCGGAGTAGTTAAATTGCTGCTGTACACACTTTTTAAGGTTGGGTGACTTCATCAGTTGTTATTTGAATAGCTTGAATTCACTTTTTTCATCTGTTCATGTTGATGCCCTCATACCACATTTTTTCTGAACAACTGAGTAGCACAGATGACAGGAAAGTAGCTACTCCTCTGAGTGCACAGTAGGAGCTGTGGTGGAAGATAATGCACCACCGATGCTGCTGCCTGTTTTTAAATTGTTCATAGAATCAGAGGATCTCAAACCTGCATCTCTGGGTGCACATGTACATGCCCTAGCAGCTGCCTTCTGCCTGGGACTGGGTTTGGATTAGTACATTTGGTTAAACCTGTTTGCTCTGAACGTGCTCTCACCAGTTTCTGGCCACTTGTGATTTCCATCTGCCTTGTTTGACTGGGAATGAAACAAGTCTTTCTATCAGCTTTTGCCCACAATCAAGCAATTCTGGTAGGAGAATTCTGCCCTTTTACACCCAGGGTGGTGAAGGCTTAGGAAAAAAAAACCAAAACAGGTAATTTTGAACTACACTTAACGATATGTCCTGGCTTTGTATTCTGCTCTTGGAGCAACTTGGCCACTGGACCCAGTCACTGCAGGCTGACATTTCATGACCATCCCCACCATAAGCAGCTCTTAAACAAAGAGGTGCAGTGAGAGGAAGCATGTGAGCATGGTGATGGGGGTGCAGTCACCATTGTCATCTTGTGGAACACAGTTCTGCCAGAAAATGAGTTCCAGGAGGTCAGTGCCCACTTCGGTTTGAGGGAGAGCCTGTGGAGAAGCCCTGAGTTTGTGTGGCACTGGCTGTGTCACAGGGATGTGGGGCTGTTCTGGAGTGGCACTGTCCCTGACCTTGTGTAGTGCTCCCAGTAAACCCTCAAAGCTGGGCACTGGAGAAGCTGCTGCCAGGGCTGCTGCTTGTGTGGAACACCCTGTGGGGGGGGCGTATTTCATCCTGAAATAACCTCACAGGAAGGTCTCAGTCCCTGCCAGTGTCCCTGCTGTCCAAATTCCTGCTGTGAGCCCCACGAGCAAGGGCGGTTTGCTCGTGTAGGTGAGAGTGCTCTGTGGGGTTTTGCCTTGGGTTTGGGGTGAGGTGTTTGCCTGCCAAGGCCTGGAAGTGGGAATGATGCTCTTACTCTGGAGCTGGTCTGCTTATTGTCTCCCAGTGCAGACCTGGAGCTACTACACCCACTTTCTGGCCTCAAATTTATGACTTCCCAGCACTTCTCTTCCCTCTCTTCTCTTGGGCTTGTTGGTGAGGGTGGAACGTAGCTGGATGTTGCTGCTTCTGCCTTTCTCCGTGCTCGGCAGGGATGGAGCATCTGGCCCCTGGCTGCTGTCCCCTGCAGTGGCTCCAGCTTTCCAGAGGAGCTGGACAGCCCTGTGTGGTGCCTGGGCTGCACACACAGGAGCAAGGCTTTCCTTTCTAAACCCCAGCCCCGTCAGGCATGGCTTGGAAAGGTCTAGTAACATCTGTGACACCCAGGGACCTGGTCAAGTGTATAAGTTACCTTTGGACACTTCTTGGATATTCCTGGCATTTGGGATAAATGAATTTCTGCACTGATGGCTTTAGGCTGGACTTAGCAGAGCAGAGAGGGCTCCAGTTCCAAAGTCTGTGGCACAGGCAGAGGAGCAGCCACTGTGCTGGGTTTTGCACAGATTGTTTGGCTTTTCCTTTTTTAATCCAGCTGGAAAGTTGGCACAGGCCCTTTGGTGGGAGAGGGAGGGACCTTTCAGCAGCTTCTGTCTTGTGCACACTCCAGTAAGATGACAGCTGGCTTACGTGACAAAAAACATGCCAGCATGTCCCCAAAGGTGTGGGACACCCTGGAGAGCCTGGAACTGCTGGGGAAGGGACAAGGCTCTTGTGCATAGTTTATGTTCTCACAAAACCTCACAGTTGCCCTGGTGTTCTTGGCATCCACAGCATTGTCTGACCTGGTGATGAAGGTTTTAAAGCAAATATACCCATCTGTGTTTAGCACAGCTCCGGGAGTCCTTGCTGCTAAGAAGCTTCACCAGAGTTTCATTCTTAGTGCTTTACTTTTGCAAAAGCCAAATAAAAAAAGGATTTACAGGCCATTAACCCATTTTAAAGTGTTTCTTGGTGCTTATCCACCTTTGTGGCAGTGAAAACACTAATATAAGACCAGCTGCACACTGGGTGATTGTGACTTCCCTGTGTAGTAAGGAAAGCTTGTCACAACATGGGTTACAAATTCAGGGCAGAGTTGGCTGGATACTCTTGACAGTGTTTGCCTGTTTTATAATCATGGCGTGTCTCTAATTTTTCAGTTCTTTGCTCTTGGAGCCCTCCATCCCTTTCTCCTGAGGCTCCTCTCCAATGTCGTGTAGCACAGCCAGCCCTTCACAGCTGGTTACTCCAGTTCACTGGGAGATCTCAGCAAGTTAAATATTTGATGTGTATTCTCTATGTTTTCATTCCAGCCCTGTGCTCTCCCCTCTTCCCAGTGGCCACTGGTCAGTGTGGCACTAAACCTACAAACCTTTAGGAAGACTTTTTAAAAAGCTCAAAACCTTCTACACCGATGACCTGTAGGCAAACAGAAGAGGCTTGGGGGAGTTTTGGGAGAAAATCCAACGTTTTCAGTTAGACATTTGTGGGGTAGTGGCTTCAGCTGTGCTAATGACAGTCACAAACCAAAGTCCACCTCCAGGCTCGCTGGGTGAGGCACTGTGGTGGCACAGTGACTGTTTCTGGTGGCTTGTGAGCAAGACAGTCCCTTTCCCCTGCCCCAGCAATGCCATGGGTGGTGCAGAATAACCTCTGTGTCCTGGCCATGCCCCTCCTGGCTTCTGCAAAAATGAACTAATTCAGCCACCAATATCATACAAATCAACATTACAGACTGTTCTCACCTAAAAACCCAATTCCCTGCAGGGACACATCATGTTTCCCTGTCCCTCTGCATCACCCACCAAATGCACCAAGATCCTGGAGCAAAAACAGTCCCACAGATGGGTTTGCCTTGGCTTGAGGCAGGAGTGATCCAATCTGTCTTCTTTAACACATTCCTTATATGCACCACAGGGATTTATCCCCTCTATGGTTTTCATTGGGAGGACAGTGAGCCAGTGTTGGAATTTCCCAGCCCTCCTCCTAGGGCTCAGATGCCATTGTTACTGAAGAGTTGCAGAATGGAGCCACTCTGACTTAATTCTGTCAATAGCTGAAAGAACAATCTGCCAGAAAGTAGCATTAGTCAGACAGGTAACAAAAGTCCACTCTATTTATCTTATTTCTTATTTATGTAATGCACTGAATGAAGGATTGGCCTTGGCTCATTGTCACTGTACACCTCCACTTTTGCCTGTTGACCTTATATATCACTTTGCAAGTTGGTTGGTTGACTTCTTTTGAATTATAAATAAATGAAAGCCAATTTAATTTAAAAAACTAAAGGAAAGAGCTGAGGTGGCATTATACAGCACCTGTCTGTAAGCTGGGGGAACTGATTATATTTTTTATGAAGTTCAAATCAAGTGCACAGGTTTTTGTTGTGGGTGGACTAACAGAGTGAGGTGATGGATTCTGAGATCCCACAAGCAGAAAACATTTGTGTAAGAAATGAGGTGGCAAAAGCATCTTTGGCCAGTCTGACTCATGCAAACTGGAAATTACTTCAAGTGTCACTGTGGAAATGTGACTGTGAGTTTCTCTGAAGACACACTTGCTTTCCTTCTGAAACTATCAATGTTTCACTTGAGTATGTTGCTTTATTTTTATTATTTTTATGTATTTTCCTTTGGAGAGAGATTTTTGAGCATCACCTGGTCTTTTGCCCTAGGTTTGTGAATAAATTATGTTCTTCTTAAAGACACTGCATGTACAAACTGGGGATGTTGCTGCCCAGCCTTTGAGGGCCTCAGGGAAACCTGCTGATGGCTCATTTAATGTGGGATGAATCCCTTCATCCCCGTCATGGGCCGAGTCCTGGCTGTACCTTTGTGATGTTTATGTAGGGGCAGCAGAGCTGCTGGGATTGGATCATTGGAAAGGACATTTGATTTGGACCAATAACCTAAAATGCAGGATTGGCTCCAGCATCACCCTGAGAGCTGGGATCGTTCTCACACAGCACTGAGTGAGGATCCCTTGGAAAGCTAAAAGAGGAAAAAGGCATGTCCTGCTCTCAGGTTTAGCTCAGATCTGCCTTTTTAAGGGGAGATGACTCTTCTGGTCCCCCACTCAGGTGTTAGGGCAGTCTGCAACAGCAAACTTTTCCCTGAAACAGAGACCCGCAGAGCGCCCAGAGGCCACTGTGTTTCTGCAGTAAATATTTACAGAGCCTTGTTCACTTGAGCTATTTAAAGCAGTTTTCCTGAGAGATCAACCTGTTTAAAGGGAGAGCATGAAATGCACATCTCCCTTGTCTTTCTGCCTTTTCCAGTGTGACTTCCAGATCCAGGTACCTGCTTTCCTGCTGCCTCCTCCCTTGTGTTTTCTGTGCTCATGCAGGTGCAGGGCTTGACAGAGTGAAGGTACCCATCTCCAAGCCATGAATTCCCAAGGGGAAAGGGAACTGATAGCCTGATACAAAGTAGTATCAAGTGTTGAGAGGTTCTCTTGAAGGGGTTTTACTTTTTCTGTTTACATCAGGTGTCATTTTTTGAGTGAAAGCTTTAACTGGGCTCAGGCTGGGTCTGGGATTTCCAGGTGATATCAATGCAGAATGTGTTGTGCATTGCATGAGTAATTTGGAAGAGGTGAGAGTTTCCTATAACATGTCCTATGTATTCCCATGGGAAAATTACTTGCTTAGGTTTTCCTTAGACCAGTTGGCAGAAGAAAGGACGGATTGGAATTCCCTGGAGCCTTGCCCGGGAGTGTGAAACCCAGCTCTGCAGAGGAGAACTGGGTGTCTGACATCAGGCTTGGTGACAGCAGATCCCCTTGCACTGTGCCCTGTGCCAGGTCTGTTCACTGCCCCAGGAATGGGGCTGGGATGGCGTCAGCATCAGCAGGAGTCTAAAGCAGGGCCTGAATGCTAAAGCCGAGAGAACAGCTCAGACTTGTTCCCCAAGCCTCCTTCATTTTGTTGCATCATGCTAGATGTTCATCCAGAAGGAGATGAGTTGATATAAAATAAGCTTTAAACAGCGGTGGTTTCCTTTTCCCCAGTGCTGCTCCTGAGGGCAGGGCTGGTTCCTCATCCTGTGGGGTTGTCAGCAGCACATCTCTTGTGAGGGATCAGGACACAAATGTCTGTGCCTGGCTGTGAGCAGACGGGGTGCTCAGGTGGGGAAAACCTGTCAACATCACAATGTAAGAAAGATACAAGATTTAAGCTCTTAGAGAGAGTCCAAAGGAGGCAACAAAGATGGGGAAGGGCCTTGAGGGGAAGCGTGTGAGGAGCAGCTGAGGGCACTTGGTGTGTTCAGCTGGAGGAGACTGAGGGGAGACCTCATTGCAGTGACAGCTGCCTGAGAAGGGGCAGAGGAGGGGCAGGGCCTGATCTCTGCTCTGGGGGGACCAGGGACAGGACCCAGGGAATGGCCTGGAGTTGTGTCAGGACAGGGTTAGGTTGGATGTCAGGAAAAGGTTCTTCCCCCAGAGGGTGGTTGGGCACTGACCAGGCTCCCCAGGGCAGTGGGCACAGCACCAAGGCTGCCAGAGCTCCAGGCGTGTTTGGATGATCCTCTCAGGCCCAGGGTGTGACTCTTGGGGATGGTCCTGTGCAGGGCTGAGGGTTGGCCTCGATGACCCTTGTGCGTCCCTTTCAACTCAGCATATTCTTAAGATTCTGTGAACTACAAACTTTAAAAACTCCCCTTAACTTGTGTCTGAGCTGCCTGAAGTGCAGAGGCAGAGGAGCAGTCCTGTGTGGCCATGGCACACTCTGTCAGCAGCCTCTGTGCAGAGGTGGCATCTAGTGGCTGCTGTGACCCTTTGTCCCCAGGTCCCTGGGATAAGGGGGGGGAGCCAAGGCTGAGCTTGAGCTGGGCCTGGGGAAGTAAGCTGGGCTGCTCAGAATCCCTGTCAGCTGTAAATTGGAGAGTATGTGTGGGCTACAGCTCAGGACACAGCTGGGTGTTATTTGGATTAAAATACAAGGTGCCAGTGCTGGTATTCACCACTGTGGAGAGCCCCACGACTTTGAGGGCATCTATGTTTGATGCAGGTTTTATGGCACCAGTGAGCCATGGTCATGTCCTGCTCGGAGTGCTGAACAGCTGGAAGATATTACAGCAAAACCAGGGAATCCCCTTGAGCTGTCCACATGCACTGAGTGTTTATGGAAAAGGGAAGCTGAAATTTTCTCCAAAACGTGGCAGTTGAGCAGGTTTTTTTCCTTACCAAAGAGCTTGTAGATAGAGTTTGCTCCAAAACCTTTTGTAAATTCAGTTCCTGGTCCCAGTTTGAGTGTGTGCAAGTTAAAAGCTGCAGCACTTTCTTGCAACCCATGTTACCAAATACTGCTTTGCTTTTAACTCGAGTATGTTTGACCATCTCAGTGTCACAGCAGTACCAGGGGGTGTGATCCTCAGAAAGGCCTTCCCCCTCCACCTCCAGCACTCTGATGCCAAGGAGAGAAGTTCTGCCCAAACATACAGAGTGCCCTGAGCCAGGCAGTGAAGGCACTTGACTGGCAGCTGTCTGGAATTGTGAGGGAATAGGCTTGGTGCTTTCCTTTCTCTGTGCTTTTGCACTTGGCTTCAAGTGTGGTGGGCAGCAGGTCCTTGGAGACCCTGCCAGCAGTGCTCCATCATGGGGAGCAATGTGAATTCCCACAGGAGCTCTGGGCTGCCAGCCCTGCCTGTTTGTCCCCTGGGAAGGGAGATCTGCAGGGACAAGTACAATCTCGTGCTTCCTCCCTCCATCTCACACGCCTTCTGTGTGTAACAGCTCTGTCAAGGACGTGAAGGACTTTTACTTTGCCGGTTTATTTTCTGTGAGCATCTTGAGCAAGGAACAGTTGTAGCAGGAGCCCAGGAAGTTTTCCAGTGCTGGTTGCCTGCTTTGGTCATGGCCATATTATTGATACTGTATATATAACAAAGTCTGGTGTCACTGTGGTTTAAAGTATGTGGCGTAGATGAACATGAAGTATTTCAAGCATTTCTCTGGTGACTGAGTCATGAGTATTTGAGACTTTTGGGGCAGGGAACCCATGTTCCCCATGTTGGGGATGTAGGATGAGCAGTTTGTGGGTGAAGAGCCTGATGAAGACGTTTGTGTGTTTGACATCTCCATTAGTAAGTTTTCTTCTCTTCCTAGTCAAGCTGAGCCTCTCTCACTTTTAAAAGCTTCTAGTCAAGCAATTTGTTTCACCTCAGCAGTGGCATTTTTGGAAGCATGTGGCCTCTGCCCTGAAAACTGTTTCTGTTCCCTCTCTTGGTGCTCTCCTGTGACTGCTGGCACTGAGTGAGGAGTCACTGCCTGCAGGGAGCTCCTGTCCCTAAGGAAAAGGTTCTTCGTGGGGCAGTCTCTGAAACAGGGCACTGGACTTAATTACCCCCTTCCCTGACAGCCCATCAGATCCTGGCTCAGGAGCTATGGGGGAAGACATCTGGATGCTCCCTCCTTGCTCTCACTACTCCTTGCCATCCCTGGGGATGAGGGAGATTTATACTCGCTTGAAAATAAACACAGATCACTCAGTTGTCTCTGGAGGAAGATAAAATGTAAACTGTCTATTTTCTGTGATAAAGCACTGGAAATAGTTGGGATTTAAGATAATTATCTTTATTGCTTTTTATAGCACCCTGTGAAGGCTGAAATCTAATTTGTTTTGCACTAACAGTGACTCAGAAAAATCCATTTGCTTTATTGACAAACTTGTCTGTTTGGTTGTCAGGGCAGTGTTCTCCTTGCAGGAAAAGGGAGATGCAGGTCATAACACAATGGTGGGGGTTTAATAGAGATTCAAAGTTTAATACTTATTGGCAAGAGGAAGAAATCAAGTTGATCTAATCAGAGTGAAGCGACTCTGTGTTACTAAAGAGGGTTGTGAATGAATTGGTGCTGAAGTGGGTGTGCAGTGCTGGTGCTTGGAGCCTTGTTTAAGCAACTTCACTCCACTTGAAGCTTATTAACAAGAGCTTGCAGAGGAGCTGCTTTTCCTGGGTACCTGGATTTCAGGAATGAGGTGGGAGGTGCAATTGTGGCTCTTCCCCTGTGCCTGGGGTCATGGAGACGGTTGTGTTTGGCCTGGTTTGGGCCTGTTGCAAATGGAGTTGCCCTTTTTAAAACTTCTCTGTCAGACTATGAGACAGGTTCCCAGTTTTAACAAACTCATTGTGTATCCAGAGATACTGGGCACCCCTTGTGTGAACGAGCTGTGTGCCAGCACAGCCCAGTGTTGTGGTTTGGAGGGATTCCTGGTGCTGTGGAAAGCAGGTGATGTCTGTGCTGCCTTCTCAGCCCTTCAGAGGGGGGAAGTGTGTCCTGCCTTACCTGATCCTCTGCGATCCACACCCCAGAGCTGCTCAGAAGGAACAACATTCTCTGGACAGGCTTTCTGTATCACCCTGCTCCCAAAATATCCTGTGATTGCAGGCAGGGATATTTGAGAGATGGAATCTCATGGAAACATTAAATGGTTTAGGTTGGGAAGTGACCTTAAAGCTCATCTCATTCCACCCTACTGCCATGGGCTGGAACACATTCCACTAGACCAGGTTGCTCCAAGTGCCATCCAACCTCTCCTACAGCTGGAATTCTAACAGGTTTAATCCCACAATGGAGAAATCAGAAGCAATGTAGGGGTTAACTGTGTTTTTAGGGAGGAGGGACAGAATATAAGGCAGAGCAGTCTTTGACTTGGAGCAGAAGTCTGTTTCTGTCAGGTCTCTGTAGCCCACCACAAACAAGGAGCAGAGCAAGGGGGAGAAAACATCCCTCTCAGTAAACATGGAATGATAGCTCTGGGTGGTAGAGCAGGGATCCTGTGTCTCTGAAGACATTCTCAATGTTTGCTCAGCTTTTCATTGCTTCTCTTTCAGGAATTGACTACAAGACCACTACTATCCTGTTGGACGGCAGAAGGGTCAAGCTGGAACTCTGGTGAGTGTTAATGGGTGCAAATGCAGGCCAGGAGAGCAGGGGCAGGGGGATGCTGGACTGGGCTGTGAAGAGCATGGAGCATCCCTGGCCACAGTGAAGCAGCAGCAGAGTGAGTTACTCTGGAAACCAGATGCCTTTCTGTCCAGTGAGTAGCACAAACATGGTCCTGCTCTTTGATGGAATAGTCTGATTTCAGTCTTTCTCCATCGTATCTGACCATTTTCCCCACTACTCTGCACTTGTGAGACCCCACCTGCAGTTCTGTGTCCAGGTCTGGAGTCTGCAGCACAAGAAAGACATGGATGTGCTAGAACAGGTCCAGAGGAGGCCACAAAGGTGTTCCAAGGGCTGGAGCTCCTCTGCTCTGGACACAGGCTGGGAGAGCTGGGGGTGTTCCCCTGGAGAAGAGAAGGCTCCAGGGAGACCTTAGAGCCCCTTCCAGTGCCTAAAGGGGCTCCAAGAGAGATGGAGAGGGACTTGGGACAAGGGCTTGGAGAGACAGGACAAGGGGGAATGGTTTCCCACTGCCAGAAGGCAGAGGTAGATGGCATATTGGGAAGGAATTGTTGGCTGTGAGGGTGGTGAGGCCCTGGCACAGTTTGCCCAGAGAAGCTGTGGCTGCCCCATCCCTGGAAGTGTCCAAGGCCAGGTTGGATGGGGCTTGGAGCAACCTGGGATAGTGGAAGGTATCCCTGCCCATGGCAGGCGGTGGACTGGTTGGTCTGTAAGGTCCCTTCCCACCCAAACCATTCCATGATTCTGTGTTCCTATACAGCTCTTGGTCATTGAGGGAAGAGTACTATTTTGGAAGCAATACTGAATTTTCTTGAAATTTAAGGAGGAGAAATATAAACAAAAGAATAGGAAAGGAAAAAAGTAGGTTAAGCCCTTAGTCCCTCAGCAGCTGGATATTTCTCAATGACTGAAGGAGAAAATTAAAACAAGAGTAGTTGAGGGAACCCCTGGAGAGCAGGACTGACTGGAGTGACCAGACACTGGGATGGAGATGGGAGAACATGGCGTGGGAGGGGTAACCCCTGCCTTATCTGTCAGCACTGGAGGCAGAGCTGGAGTCGTCCTGGCTGAGCTTTGTCTGAGATTTAACCTGCTGAGAAGCTGACACAGCAATCTTGGAGATTAAAGGGATGGGATGGGATAGGGTAGGGTAGGATAGGATACGGATAGGATAGGGTTAGGATTAGGATTAGGGATAGGATTAGGGATAGGATAGGATAGGATAGGATAGGATAGGATAGGATAGGATAGGATAGGATAGGATAGGATAGGATAGGTAGTCTGCTCACATTCTGGGTTTCATCTGGATTTAGTAGGGAATGACACAGGCCCTAAAATATGGAGTTAAATAGTCCCTTCTCAACACCTGAGTCAAGTAACAGGAATATTAGTAACCTGTGCGAATTGTTAGATGGGAATGAACTCACCGTTCTCAGCCTTAGTGAGTGACTCTGGCAGTGTGGAGTTTGGTGGTTTAATTACACCCCTGCTCTCTCAAGCTGACTGTCCTCATTTTTTCTTACAAAAAAGAACAGAAGCAGCTCATTTCTTTCTTCTAGCCTGTGTGTTTGCATGTGCCACTTGCATTCTTGCCTCTCGTGTAAGATGCCTATTTTAACATTTCAGCTCTGTGTGTGTTGTTACTGATTTCCTCTTGAAAACATCTTCCTTTCATACTGTAATTCTTGAGCTGCAGAACAGCACAGGAGCTGAAAAGCTGATAACAATGATTTATGATGCCTCACTGCAACCTTTTACCATTACTTCCCCACTACTTGATTGTCAGGGGAGAAGGAGATGTGAGCACAGGCTGTTAAATTGATGTCCAGGGCCTATAATATGATCCTTGAAAGCTTTAGATCTGAAGGAATGACTGTCCTGAACTTGAGGTCAGTTCCTTTCTCACAGAGCTGATGCAAATCTGGGGCTGAGAAGGCAAATCATCAGCCTTTTCAGTGGTCATTAATGTGCCTTTTGTCCCGGCCTAGGGAATAGGTTTGACAAACATCATAATGTGTCTCTGATTACACTGGCGCATTCCAGTCTGTCCTGGTTAAACCAGGGTGCTGGGGTCTGCCTTACTGGCCCAGATGTTCCCACAGGCTCTGGGAGGTGCTGGTAATGTTGTCAAACTTAGTTAAACCATGTTAAGATAGTCAGTAAAAATGATAGTGACTGAAGAGCCCCTTAATGTCACAGTGGGATAGAAACACTGTTCCCTAATCCTGTTCCTGAGCTCTTCATAGAGTGAGATTGACTGGGTCTGGGTATAAAGAGAATTCCATTTATTTTTGGTTAAAATGTGTTGAAAAAAAAAGTGAAGCCAGGCAGTGCAAGACAATTTCTCCTCCCTAGAGTGGTTACATTCATCTTGCAGAAGGTTGGCTGTTCTCCATGGGCTCTGCAGACTCACTGTGACTTGGAACTCCTGTGGGCTGAAGGGAACAAGGCAGAAAATCCTTTGCCCAGGGGACTAAAATGACTTGCACCCTCATACATCACCAGACAGTGCTGAAGCCTAGTGGTTTGGGTTTGTACCCTCTCCATGGGAAGCACAATGACAGTGACAACCTCTGGAGTGTCTGACTCGATCCAAAGGTGATGAGGTACCCACTGATTCTTCCCAAAAAAACCCTCTATGCAGAGTACTTTGGGTACCATGTGTATTCTAAAGATGTGACAACATCAACACTGATTTTATTTCTTTTTTTAGGTCCAGCAAGAGATGTGCAATGTGGGAATCAATTCTCCACATTTCATAGCTGTAACTTTTCTATGTTCCAGGGACACTTCAGGGCAAGGGAGATTTTGCACCATTTTCAGATCCTACTCCAGAGGAGCCCAGGTAAGTAATGCTCTCAGGGCACTTTTGCTTTTCCTTTAGGCTGGAAAAACCTTTCCTGCTGTAGTAAAGAACTCTATAGAGGAATGCATTGATCATCAAAAGGATCTGTAGATGCCAAGAGGCACCTTGTTGACTGGGATTCTGTTCTGAAATGGTGGGAGAGAGGTGAGGGAATGACAGACTTGGCTAAACTCCGACAGAAAAGGTCTGTACAGATTATGTTCAGTATTAATTTCTAGAAATGGGGTTAGAGAGGACGAGGCAATTCTTGCTCTATATCTGCCTTAAGCTTTAATGTGGGAGCTCCTACTTTCTGAGGTTTCTCAGATTTGTTTAAATATGACACTGGCTTTCCCAATGGAGTTCTTCCAGTCTGTGTTGCCTTCGAGTCAGTTCCAAAAATAGGGGTGGCTCCTACTTGGGTGTTTGAGGCAGACTTGGAACTAGAGCAGCTCAGTTGGATCGTAAAGTGTGTGTTCCTTGAAACCTGAGGCAGAGCTTTACAGTCTGAGCTTCTCCTTTGGGCCCTGCTCCAGAACAGCAGCAAGATCCTCAACAGCACAAAAGTCTTGTGGCCCTCTGGGAAACTGCTGTTAATAGAGCTTTCTCTTTTCTGTTGTTGTCCTTTTAGCAACAAGACAGGATCCCTCCAGGATAAAGTATCCCTAAGTTAAATGAACTACTGTATTTTCCTTATATATTCCAAGCTGGAAAACTTCAGAGAAAATTCCTCCTGTTGTACACTGGGTGTCAGAAACTGTCTATCAACCTCCTGACTGTGCTGCTATCCTGGCAGATTCCCAGCCTTTGGGAAACTTTGCCACTTTTTTTCAAGCTCTTGCCACTCTTTTTGCTCCTGGATTTTGCCACTTAGCAAAGCAATCTTGCTCTCTTTCCCTAAGACTTCTTGCAAATTCCCTTGTGCCAGAAACATGGGAGCACCTCACCTGGGATGTGTGGCTGAGATCTCCCCTGTGTCCCGTTTATTCATGTTTGGGCACATCTCTGGTGGTCTGGATGCTTTGAGGCAGCTCCTTTGAAGCAGAGGCCAATTTCCTGGTGCTTTCAGAAGTGCAGGGCAAGGAGTGTTGGAGTTCTGCAGTGGGAGAGCACAGGATCTTCTGTTCACATGCTCAGTCCTGTGTCTGAGTTTATCTTTAAGCTTCTCTCTGCCCTTACTACCTTTCAGAAAAGTCCGGAGCTCCAAACACAGAATTACAGAATGGTTTGGGTTGGAAGGGACCTTAAAGTTCATTTCTATCCACACCCTTTCCACCTTCCACTAGATCAGGTTGCTCCAAGCCCTCTCCAACCTGGCCTTGGACACTTCCAGGGATCAGGAGTCTACAGCCTCCTAATGGAATCTGTGGGCCTGAGGCCACATCACTTCCCTCCCCCGTTACAAATGAACAGAACTGTCAGTGTGGTTTTCTGGTGACCACAGGGCTTAGCTTTGGTTAGGCTTTTTCTGAGACCTCTCTGTGTCAGGTGCCCAAATCAAACTGGGAATGGAAAGCAGCAACTAGTATGTCCAGAAATACCATTTGAGAGATTTTACCCCTGTCTGCAGCCACTGTACAGAGGAATTTCTCCCTTTGGTGTAACCCATGACCTCCCCTGATCAAGTGCTATGTCCCTGCCTTCCGCTTGTACAAAAAAATGCTATTTCCAAAGGGCTGTTGTGATGCCTTAATCCTGGTCTGCCCAGATAGTCAGACTTTACCCTTAAAAGCATCAAACCATCTCTAAGGAGTGAGTCTGCCCAGGAGGAGGCGACAGAGTTCCCAAGGGAAGTCTTTCCACTGCCCTCTGAAAGTGTCCAGGAGATGAGCACAGTGAAAAGTGAGTGGCTTTTGAAGGTTAATGACTGGAGTTCTTGTACAGTCTTCTCCAGGTGGCTTGGAGGAAAAGTCACTTTTTTCAGCATCAAGTGGTATTTCCCATGTGTGGTGGTCCAGTAATATTCCTGTGTTAATAGGAATACAGGTACTATCTCTCTTAAAAAACTCACCACATCTTTCAATGGAAGGGGGAAGCATCTAAATTTATACTCTGAATGGTTAACCAAAGCAAGAGACGTGTCTGTTTTGAACAACAAATGCCTGTGTGACTGCAAGGGTGGACTTTCAACACTTCCAGTTATTTTCAGTATGCAGAAGCTGATTCCTCCTGGTGTGGTTTGAGCATAAATACAACCTGACCCAGTGTGGTTTTCTCAGGGAAGAGAGAAATGCTCCCGAGTTCCCTGAATTAGAATCATGGAATGGTTTGGGTTGTAAGGGACATTAAAGCTCATCCCATTCCACCGCCTGCCATGGGCAGGGACACCTTCCACTATCCCAGGTTGCTCCAAGCCCCATCCAACCTGGCCTTGAACACTTCCAGGGATGGGGCAGCCACAGCTTCTCTGGGCAACCTGTGCCAGGGCCTCACCACCCTCACAGCCAACGATTCCTTCCCAATATGCCATCTATCTCTTCCTTCTGGCAGTGGGAAGCCATTCCCCCTTGTCCTGTCTTTCCAAGCCCTTGTCCCAAGTCCCTCTCCATCTCTCCTGGAGTCCCTTTAGGCACTGGAAGGAGCTCTAAGGTCTTCCTGGAGCCTTCTCTTCTCCAGGTGAATACCCCCAGCTCTCCAGAGCAGCGGGGTGCCAGCCCTTGGAGCATCTCCGTGGTCTTTGGACCTGTTCTAACATGTCCATGTCCTTCTGATGTTGGAGGCCCCAGAGCTCAATGCAGAACTCCAGGTGGAGTCTCCAAGATGTATTCAGGGCTGTGTGCTCTACTGGCTTCAGCTGTTTGCTTCTCTGCTGTCTTGGAATCATCAGACTCCAAGACTTGTGCTGTAGGAAGGCTGATGCAAATCCTGTCGGAGGCAAGAAAAAAAGCTTTTTTAACCTAAAAGCCAAAAGCTCAGGAAGAACAAATCCAGCAGAGAAGAGAGATGCCAGAGTGCGAAAAGCTCTGAAGTGCAGTGTGATATTTGTACAAGAACAGCTCGGTGTAAAGTGGCCACTCTGGGAGTTAGCAGAAGGTTCTCTCTGAGCTGAGGGCTGAGTAGCACAAGGGGAGCTTGAAGAGTGATGTTCCAGAGAGGATTTTGACAAGTTATCATTGAGAACTAGAGGCTGGCTCAGCAACCTGGCAGCCCTTACCAGGGTCTGAATAGCCAGTGCTTAAGAGAATACTTGGTATGAAAAGTGCCTCCAAGTAAGAAAGGCACATTGGACTTTCCCACACACTCCTTATTGTTTCTCAAGTGTAGTGATAAGAATTGAATTTTCTGGAGTAAACCGTGGAGAGGTTGAAAAGTGGAAAAAGAGTCTCCAGATAGAGAGCAGACCTTCTTGGGAGTTCTCCTTTCCCCCACAGCACAGCCTCATGCATTGCCCAGGCTGAACTTCAGGCTGGTCCCTCTCCAGAGAAAGGGCTTGAGTACCTTGATGCCTTCCCCAGTTTTGACTCCACACCACTTGCCTGAGTCCACACATGTGGCTTTTGTGATCAGCAGGAACTTCTTTCTCTTGAAACAATCCCCTTGATGAGCTGGCTCTGAACAAGGACCAGCCCCTTCCTCCAGCCAAGGCAGACCAGCCATGTTCGCCTCGGGGTGTGCTGTGAGGATCACAGATCTCCTCCCTGCCCTGCCCAGCAGATGTCATCTCGTTAGGGACACAATGAGCTCTTGGGCTCAAGGTTGAGGCTTGTGGGTCCTGGTGTGCCTGGGACCCCCATCTGTTTCTCTTTCCTCTCTAGGGATTGAGTTTCCACTTCATCCCTTCCCTCTTGGGGTCTGCTGGGCCAGCAGATCCTGACCACAACACTCCAGGGTCTCACTTTGGGACAAAAGAGGAGTATTTAGCAGAGCACTGGCCTCCAGGCACAGGGAGAGTGTGCAGCCTTGTCTTGGAGACAGCAGGGCCAGGGAGGTAGAGATGAAAACCCAGTAGTGTTGGACCCTGCAGAACCAACTCAGGGAATCTGGAGCTTGCTGTGCTGGAGGAGGACTTTTGTGTTAATTGTCGCAGCTTAGAGCACGGTGAAAGGTATTTAGTGATGCTTAAAGGTGCTGCAGAAATCTTTTGTTTTGCTCTTGGACTTCTGCTCCTTTTCTGCTTGGCTTCGAGGTCTCAATTATTCCAACAGGAGAGCTGGCACGCTGATCTCGGCTGCTGGGAGCAGCTGTGGCTCTTCTGCTGTGAGCAGATGTAAACTATTCCAAGAGTCATCACAGAGGGAAGAAAGACTTGTGGTGGTGCTTCCTGATCTAGCCAGGAAGAAGCAGTGCTAGGATCATTCCTCATGTCCTCATATGCCAGTGATTTAAACTGTTCCTGAAAATGTGGCTTGCCAAGCTGTTCCCAGACAGTGTGAAAAATGCTCCCATCTTACAGCAAAGCTGCAGCCCTAAAGGAATGATGAATATTGTTGGATTGTGCTTAGGCAGGTGGTTTGAGGAGCTGCTGTTAATCCTGCTCAGGGCTTCTTGGTGTGCAGGAAGGTGGTGGGTTTGTGGCATCTCAGCAGACTCAGGTGTAGGCTCTGCTTTGTCGGTTGCTGCAAATACCTGCTTCAGGTCCTTTGGATGGAGTCGTCCAGCTGCTGAAGGAGTTTGCCCTGCCTGCCAAAATATTTATTGAAAGCTCAGGGATAAATAACCCCCCAGTGTGCTCTGGTGTTGGGAAATGGTCTGGCAGCAGGATGTAACTGTCCGGGGCTGAAGTGCCGCCTGGAAAGCCAAAACCAAACAGAGGTCCAAAGAGCAGGAGGGACAGAGTGTTCTGGCTCTGTGAGCACTGGATCTTCCATTCATGGTTTGCTTCATCCTGTGGGCCAGAGAAATCCAGTCTGGGGGGTCTTCAGGCTTCTTCGGCAACAGCTTTTTTCCATCAGTGGGGAATATCAGCAAGTAACACTTTCCTGGCCACCCTGTCACCTGCCTGCACTGGGCAGAGGCCTTTGGCAGTTCCTTGTGTGCTGGAGATCCAGCCCCTAAAGCATCTAGGAAGTGTTTTTGGACAAGCCTGCTTTGCACTGACAGTGAACATGCTGATTTTCTCTCACCTTTAAAAACCTATTGCTTATAAACCTGGTCCAAACCTGCTGTGAGCAGACAGAGATATTTTCCCCCACCACCATGGTTATGTGGACAGATCTTTGTGTAAGCTCCTGCTGAAAACAAATTTGGGCTTTGGCAGAGTCAGTGTCCACATGTCCTGCTGGCTACAATAAGTGGTGATCTCTCTGTGTTCCCTGTTCGCTCATCCAGAAATTTCTGTCACTGGTATGCTGGGGGTTGTGCCAATCCCAGTAGTCTGGAAAAAAACAGAGTGGGAATGAACTCTGAAAATCAATTGTGAAAAGACCCAAGACAGGTCTAGGGATGAATCCAGTCATCTTCCACCTTACACAGAAGCTGTAGGCAGGTTCAGGAGGAAAAGAAGGAAGGCTGTTGGAGGGTTGTTGGAGAACACCCTTGGTCTGGGAAGCTGAGTGTGTAGCTTTTCACTTCATGCTGTGGGAACCTGAGGTATGTAATGCTCCCAAAAGGGCTTTGTGAAGCTAAAAATGGAGAGCCATGGAGATAATACAGTGTTGACAGCCATCCAGGCACTTAAAGAACAAATTAGGCTGCAAATGGGAAACTGTTCATTTGTTGAGCTGAGGAAATTAAAATTCTGTGCATGTTATTCTAAAGGAGACTTTAAAAAAACCTGACAGATCTTACTTGGAACTGTCTGCAGAGATGGATCCAGCTCTCTCTGTGTGCAGGGCTGAGTGCTGTTCTCTCTGGGGGAGAGATGGTAATGACAGAGTGGATTTGGGATGTGTGTTCTGGAAATGTGGTGCCTGGAGCGTGCCAGCACCACTTGGAAGCAGTAGAAGGTTATCTGGCAGCACCAGGAGCTGGCCAGAGGTTTGGGAGGCTGTGTCCTCCCTCTGCTGAGCTACAGCACGGCTGGGCTGGGGATGGGCAGGATGGGGACAGAGCAGGGCACAGGCAGCTTGGCCTTGGTGACTTCTGAGCTTCCCTGGACAATATTCCCTCTAACTGTGCGTGCTGGAGCTGTGGTGTGGCTCAGAGGCCCAGCTGGCTCCTGCATTTAGAAATCATGGTCTTAACCTTCCACCCTGCTGAGAACGTGGGGCCGCGTTTTTGCTGATGTTTCATCCTTATTCCTATTTAAAGAAGATCCAGGAGGAAGCTGCCAGTGAGCTTAAAAGCTCTCTCCTCCTAAAGCATATTCCTGGCAGGAACAGTCGGCACAAACTAGGGGTTGGGTCTGTTTTTCTTGGCTAAGGGAACTTGTCAATCCAGAAATGAAGTAAGTAGACTTTATTTATCCTACTGCCCTTGGAAGGGGGTCATCAAGCTCTTTGCTTCGTTATTTCCTGACTCTCATTCATTCTCACACATGGCCTTGGAAGCTGGAAATCAAAACAAATAGAGGAAAAATTAAAAGAAAACTCAGAGTCTTTTTTTTTTTCAATGTGCACTGAAAATGTGATGTATCCTGCTAGTAGGTATTTCTAGTTTGGGTTCTTGAAAAGCAGTATCTCAGGTTTTGTGAAATTTTTGATTATGGAAAATCATTACTTCCTTCTTATTTTTCCTCTCTAAATGTAGGAGAAACTGATTCTCTTCTCCAAAAAAAAAAAACAAACAACCCCCGATTGTTTTGACTATAAAGTTTTTGGGCTGTTCTAGAAATCACACTGCAAAAAATTATGGACTGTAGGCATGAGCTCTAGAGTCTCCTTGGAGGAAACTGAGGATGTCCCCCCAGCCCCCAGATACTTCTACCATTATGAAAACTCATCATGATCCCTCAGAACAACCTCAAACTCAGACTTTAGAGGGCTCACTCTTCATGTCGGGCTATCAAACATGAAAGCCCGCCTTGCCTGAGTGTCCTCTCCCCTTCTATTTTTGTACATTTGGGCCTTTCTGCAGAAGGTGCAGATGCAGATGTGGAGATACTGGTGGGACAGTGAGAACACAGAAAGCAAATTTTGCCTGGAGAACAACTACCTGTGGAGAACAACTCACTGTGCAGTGAGGCTGGCGGTAAAGCTCAAGACTCTGAAATTTTCTAGAGTCAAGGATCTGAATTGTTCTAAAATTGTAAAATTAGTGAGGCTTTGAGAGCTGCTTATTCTGAAAGAGATGAGAGAAAGGCAGACAAGGTCGAGGCACACACAGCACACCAGGGACAGGCTGCTGTTCGGGGGGGGGAGCAGTGCCAGTGCCAGCTCCAGACTGGAGCATTAGGAGGATTCAGGGGCCTTTGTGGCTCAGATGCCAGTTTAATATTCCTGTGTGCTCCAGAACTCATGCTGATGATTATTTTCTCAGAGATTTCGAGTGTATCAGGCACATGGCATCTGCATAGGCTGCCCCCACGGGCTTTGGCAGCAGCAGGGTTTGTAAAGCTGGGTTTTGGGAGGACAGGGAAGCTTGTGTGCTGTATAGCACATCTTCCATTTCGGGGAGTAAAGGAGCAACTCCACAGGTACCTGAGTGTGCTTTGGTGATCCCTGACTTGTACCAGGACGGATACTGGACAGTTTGTCAGCTCCCTCCTTCCCCAGGTGCTGAATCATAGCATAGGAGGTGCTGAATCCAGGCACCTCCTATGGAGGACCAGGCTGCCAGCTGAGACCTTCCTTTGCCAATTTAAGATCTCTTTGCTTGTTCTGGGGCCTCGCCTTGGGAAGGGCTGTTCCTGGAGGATACTCCTGATTCAGGGAGGACTAGTTCTGCTGATCTGGTTTGGTTTGCCCTTAGCTTAGTCTTGCTGCTGCTGGGTTCCCTTTCATCCAGCTGGACTGTCTCCTCCCTCAGCACAAGATCATCTGCTCCTCCCTAGTTCCCATTTCAGGGCATCGTCAACTGTGATTCTGCCAAGTCAGCTTGGAGTGCCTGGTGTCACTTGGAATGTCCTTGATTGCAAAGAGGAGAGTGACAACAAGTCAGAAAAATAACAGGAGGGTTGCAAAAATGCTGCTGCTGAGGACAATTCCCTAAATGCTGTGTGTGCCCAGTCGGTGCCGAGCGGCAGCTCCTGTGTATGTGTGCCTGCAGGGCCAGGCTCAGCCTACTTTCCTTGTGTCTGTCCTCAGAAGTGCTCTGCTTCAAGGAAAGCTCCTTGGTAGGGGATGCTGTGGACTTGAGTGGTGGCCAGTGGTCTGGCCATGTTCTTGGTCCTGCCAGTCAGACTCAGGGTGAGGATGGAGACTCCAAGGAGCTGCTCCTGCCTTGGGTCGTGCCTGTCTTGGGCCAGCACCAGGACAGCTGCACCTCAGAAGTGGCTGGGAAGCAAGTAATGGGTATGGGCGGTGTTCAGGGATCATGGATGTGGGCCTGAGGATGCTGTTGGCAGAGGGAAGGGTGGTTCTCTGTCAGTGTGGCAGCAGGAAACAACCTTCAGCAAAGCAGAAATGCTGTGGGGCTTATTGGCATCATTGAGCTTCTTCCTTGTCAGCAAAGGGCTGACAGTGAGACAGTTCTGGAGACCGAAAACATGCTGAAGAGGGTTGTGCTTGAAAATTCCATCCTGTCCAGCTGCCTCCCTACCACTGGGGAAAGAAAAAGACTGTTTCTGACTCAGTGAGTTTGTATCAGATTTGTGACAGTAGAAGAGTGTGTTTTGCTCCTCCATATACGTGGTCACCAAGATAGTTCCTCCTCCTGTGTAGAGATTTTAGGGATGCTGAAGCCAAAAAAGAAATAAAACCTTCCCTAATGACCTGGGAGTGCATTAGCACAGCTCTGTTGTCTCCGTTCTTGCCCTATCAGCACACAAATGGTGCAGCTGGAGCAACATTGTGTCCCGTGACCTCTTGGTTTCTGCACATGGAGATGGTGTTTCAGGTGTGTCCTGCCCTTTGCACGTTGCCTGCTATGGAACTTCCTGATTGCTTTTGATATTCTTCCACCAGGGAATTCTCTTGGTGTATGACATCACTAATCGCTGGTCCTTCGATGGGATAGACCGATGGATAAAGGAAATAGATGAGGTAAGTGAATGGAAGAACACGTGCAGTTGTTTGTAGTGAAAATCTGGGGAGATAACACCTGAGGAGCCACATCTGATGTGGAGACAGGAATGGCTCTGCTATGGAGGGGACACAACGGCAGTGCAGCAGAGCGAAGCAAAGCACTCAGTGCCTGCCCTCCACCTTTGTGTAAATCTGGAGTAGTAGGAAGGGGCTTGGGAATGATCAAGAAAGGTAGTGAAGTTCCTTCTAAAATCACAGAGTTACAGAACATGCAGAGTTGGAAGGGCCCCGCAAAGATCATCGAGTCCAAGTCCTGGCCCTGCACAGGCCCATCCCCATGGGCCCCATCCAAATCCTCCTGGAGCTCTGGCAGCCTTGGTGCTGTGCCCACTGCCCTGGGGAGCCTGGTCAGTGCCCAACCGCCCTCTGGGGGAAGAACCTTTTCCTGACATCCAACCTAACCCTGTCCTGACAAAACTCCAGGCCATTCCCCGGGTCCTGTCCCTGGTCCCCACAGAGCAGAGATCAGGGCCTGCCCCTCCTCTGCCCCTCCCCAGGCAGTTGTCACTGCAATGAGGTCTCCCCTCAGTCTCCTCCAGCTGAACACACCAAGTGCCCTCAGCTGCTCCTCACACACTTCCCCTAAAGGCCCTTCATGATCCATGATTTCTCCACTCCTTTGCTTGTCCCAGCATGCCCCAGGAGTCCCTCGGATCCTGGTGGGAAACAGGCTTCACTTGGCCTTCAAGCGGCAGGTGCCGACGGAGCAGGCACGGGCCTACGCCGAGAAGAACTGCATGACCTTCTTCGAGGTGAGCCCCCTGTGCAACTTCAATGTCATCGAGTCCTTCACAGAGCTGTCCCGCATCGTCCTCATGCGGCACGGCATGGAGAAGATCTGGAGACCCAACCGAGGTGAGTGGGAAGGAGGCTGTTCTGGGTGGGAAAGGGCTGGGCTCACATGGAGGGATGGCACTGGCTGCCTGGGTGGGAGGTGTGTTCCTTAGGAACTTTAGGAGCTGGATCCACCTGCCAGGGAGAAATGCTCCAAAACAGACAAGCTGAAGCTAAGCTGAAGCTGAGCCACAAGCTGCCTGTGCTGGCACAGGGATGGGCAGCTGCACAGGGCTCAGCTCAGCATGTCTGGGATCTGAAGTGCTCTGGGGCATCCTCCACCTTTCCACTTATTCTGGATGAGGCTGAGGACAATTATCTCCCAGTTTGAAAGTATTTCAATCAAACAGCTGTGTGGGATGAATCCCAGCTTAAGCACCTCAGTCCTTGCCCTTGCCTGAGCCTGTCTCCCCAGTTCTGGAGGGAAGCAGAGTGAGCCCAAGGAGCTGAAAGGGGCTAACTCTCATCCCTGCTGCTGGCATGCAGCATTGGGCTGTGGTATTCCATATATCCAGGCTCATGTGCTATAGTGAGGTGAACCTCCTGCAGATTCCATATTATGTCTCGGCTTATTGGGTTTGAAGCAAAATAAGCTCCGTTCCCACTTTATTCCTGGTTGAAAGTAGCACTGTGTCCCACTGCAGAAGGTCTGTGCTCCTGGGGTGACCTGCCCTCATATGGATCCCAGGGAGGGAAAATTCTGTTTGCCAGCCCCAGTCACCAGATTTTCTGCCTGGGCTCCTGTCCCTGACCTGCTGCCATGCCACAGTGTCCAGGTCACAGGGGAATGGTGGGTAAGGGTTAGACAGCATTCACAGACCTTTCCTGAACCTCTTCCCAAGGATTTGTAACTGTGGACTGCCTGCTTGGGAATGGATAGGGCAAAAAGAAATGGCCTCAAGTTGTGTTAGAGGAGGTGTAGATTGGATATTAGGGAAAATTCCTTCACTGAAAGGGTGGTCAGGCACTGGCACAGTCTGCCCAGGGCTGTGGTGGAGTCACCATCCATGGAAGTGTTCCTAAAGGGTGTGGCACTTGGGGACATGGGTTAGTGGTGGCCTTGGCAGTGCTGGGGAATGGTTGGACTCAATGGTCTTAGAGAGCTTTTCCATCCTAAATGATTCTGTGTTTCTGTGGATGGGAATGTGCCTGCTCAGGAATGGGGATCTGCCTGCTCGGGAATAGCAGAGTGGTTCTGGCGGCAGGCGGGAGGGTAACGCGTGCCCTCGTGTGGCCGCTGGCTGGGAATTCCCCTCCAAGGAGAGGGACTTCCCAAGGCAGGCTCACATGATGCAGGCTGAGCCAAGAGGCTGCTGGGAAGCCGGGAAGGATGTTCTGGCTTATGGGGGTCTCTGTGGCTGGAGAGTGTTGAAGAGAGCTGCTGCTCCCCGAGCAGGTCCCAAGGGACACTGTCGTGGTGCAGGACTTGCTGACCTGTTGCCTCTTTCCCAGGCATATCCCGGTTGCCAGGGGATGGGCTGAGAAGCCAAGAGTCTGTCAGGAGTGTGAGCCAGGCCCTGCCACCCCAAAACTCTGCAGAGGAGGGCTGGCAGTGCCTAACCCTGTGTTGACACCAAAGCTGGTGTCTGGCACAGCACAAACCTCCAACAGCAAAGTTCACCTTGATTTCCCAAGCTTTTGCCCTAACTTACCTGCTCCTTACTCAAAGCTCCTGTGAAATCATTCTTGGCATCTCTCCCTGAGGAGCTGGAGCTGCGCAGCGTAAGGAATAGCTGTGGGATAAGGGCAGCCTTGGAAATCTCTTGGCCCTTGACTGTGTGGTCCTTTCTCCCACCAGTGTTCAGCTTACAGGACCTGTGCTGCCGAGCCATCGTGTCCTGCACCCCGGTCCACCTCATCGACAAGCTGCCATTGCCTGTCACCATCAAGAGCCACCTGAAATCCTTCTCCATGGCCAACGGGATGAACGCGGTGATGATGCACGGCCGGTCATATTCCCTGGCCAGCAGTGGGGGTGGGAGCAGCAGCAAAGGGAACAGCTTGAAGAGATCCAAATCCATCCGGCCGCCCCAGAGCCCCCCACAGAACTGCTCACGCAACAACTGCAAGATCTCTTAGCAGGATGGGCACCGTGAGCTTGTGTCGGATCCACACCCACCCACCGATGTACAGCTGTTTGCACACCAAACCCTTTCCCACTGGATCCTTTCGGATGGGTTGCTTTTCCAATGGCACGCACAAGCGTTAGGAATGTGTTCACGTTTTGGCTTGGCATAGGAAGAAGCGTGGTGCCGGCTGGATCCCGCAGCGCTGGCGGGGAGAGGATCTGCCAAGTGACCCTCCAAGAATGCTTTGGGCTTTGCCTCTTGGCCTGGGGTGGAAAATTCAGCAGCTGCCGGGTTAGGGAGGGGGGAAGGGGAAAAAAAGCTCATCCAGTCTCAATAGAGCAATGGATTTAATGGAAGATTGAGAGGCTTAAGGGAGTAGGCAAGGAGAGTCTGTGCTGCAGCTTTAACTCTTGGCCTCCTGAACAGACTGCTGGTGCAATAGTGATTGTTGGATGTAGGCAAAAAGAAACAGGGACAGGGGAATAATGACAGTTTTCACCGGGGTGTTCACCTGCTGTTGCCAAAAAAAACCAGAAAACAAGGCAAGAGTTGGCCAATTGGAAAGGGGAAGGCAGCACCCACTGCCTTCGCGTATTTATGTAAATATTATACATATATATATATCACTTGTTTTTTAAGGGTTTTTTTAAGAAGCAGTCAGGGAAAATTTTATGCAGCCATGTAAATACAAGCACTGGATTGACTTTCCCAGTGTCAGCAAAGGGGAGAGGTGGAGGATTTTCCCATGAAAACACATAAATGCTTTAAGAGACTTGCTCTCACCCCCAGGCTCGTGCTGGCGTTTTTAGATACTACATGTGCAGAAGGAAAGGACGATTCGTATGGATCATGCCCCAGGCTGTTTATTCCAGTCATTCCCTGAAACTAGTGAGTGCTGAAGGCAGGAGGGAATGACAGTGGATGGAGGGGCAGAGTGAAGAGGCCAGAATCCCAGGGGACTGGGGTATTTTTGGCAGACAGGAGGAAGAGGCAGCTCTAGGGTCAGACTGATTCCTTGCTCGCTTTGCACCTCCTGGTCTGGGACTTGGGAACAGGGGGTGGAAGCTTTGTGCCTAGAGCAGAGGAAAAATGCTGAATTTTGTCCCTTATTGCTGCAAAACCTTGGCTGTTGCTTCCAGTGCCCTCCATTCATGACACCACCCCGTGTGTCAGCCCCTGGATCCTGGCTGCTTCCAGCTGTGCTTTCCCAAAGACACTGCCTGAGCTCGTGCTGCTGTGGCTCCTCTTGGATGAAAGTGGGAAAGGGCAGAAGCAGCTTTTCCCACTGGAGCGTGAAGGAGCAGGGACTGGGAAGGTGAAAGGTTGGGGTGGGGGAACAGCAATCCCCGGATCCTTTAGTGGCAAAGTCACTCAGCTGTTGGCGCAGTCCCAGGAAGTTGGGAGAGCAAACTGCTTTGCTCCAGAGGGTGGCTTCTGGATTTTGGAGAGACAAGAGCTTGGGATGGATCTTCTGTCAAGCAAGCACACCTGCTTCCCTGGCTTTGTCCCATGGCTGACCTGTGCTGGGAATTCCCTTGGAGCTGAGGAGTAACACCCAGCCCTTACCCCAAAAGCTAAGGGGGCCTGGCAGTGGGGCTGAGCTACGGTGGCAGATTCTTGTAGGTGGCTGGGGTGTGTAGACTGTGAGTAGCGTGGTAGGAAGTGAAGTGTACAGTGCTGCCATCCTCCTCCTGGGATGAGCAGCTCCTCGAGGCCTGGGCTTGCTCTGCTCCCCCTTCCCAAGCAGCTTGTTGCATTGTGTGGGCAGAATGAAGCCGCAGCGGCTCCCGCGTGGCCGATGGACCCTCCGTGTCCAGGCAGGGACACGTCCTCCTATTGCCTTCCCTCGCTCCCGAGCCAACCTGGGAGGTGCTGAAGCCTTCCCCCTCCCGCTCTGCAGAACACAACATGGACAGGTCTCTTGGCTCCACTCTAATGTGCTTTATCACCCAGCTCAACTGAGCAGGGAGAGAATTAAACCCTGGGCAGGTGGAGGGGGAGAAGAATCCTTTGTAGTGGTGCTTTGGCTCGAGAGCAAAGCCGGGGCCGGGCCCGGCGTGGTGGCACAAGGCCGGGGGATTTGGAGAACCTGTCTGGGGTGGCTGGCACCTGTTTCCCATCACTTAACACACAGCAGAAGACAATCGCTGGCTCAGCAGCCTGGGGATATACGGCCAACAGGTGATGGGCACCAAAACCGGCGGCTTCTCCCGGGAAACACCAGCCGGGCACTGCGGGGCTGCTCCCAGTGCCGGTGTGTGGGGTGAAGAGGGATGGAGGGCTCTTCCCTGAAGTCACCAAACTGCTGCACCTCTCAGAACTCGCTGTACCTCTGCTTTGGTTTGGCTGTGCCATGTGTGCCACCTCCCCACGCCGTTTCCCTGTGGTTGGTTTGGGTTGTGCCACTCTGTAAAGTCTCACAGATCCTGTCTGGAGTGAGGATAGAAGACTTCCCTGGAGTGATTGCCCAGCAACAAACTTATTTTATTTTTTAATTTAAAAGGAAAGATTCTTGCATCTGATGTCAACACTAGTCCGTAGCTGCTCTCCAACACTTGTACCATTCCTGAGTTGGTTTTTTTGGACTATCCTTTTATTTTTTTTATTCCTTTGTACAGTCAGTGTTGTTCAACTGATTCTACATGGTTTTGTTTTGTATAAATTAAAGTCTTTTTGTTTTGAACTACCAGTTGAAAGGTGGAGAAGTATCTGGTTTTGTGTGGGCTGGCAAGAGGTTGAAAGGAAAAGGTGGTAGTTTTGCCCATATCTGGAGATTTGGGGCTGCTCGTGCTGCAGATGTGTATTCCCACTTCCAGGTCATCCACAAAGTAACTCTAATTACATTTTTAAGGGAGTCTTCACAGTCATGGTTCATGGCTATGGTGGCTTTTTGCCCTTTTCTGTATGTGTAGAAGCTGAATCTGTTCTTCATTCTCACAGAACCAGTGCTTTGGGGTAGTGGAGCTCTAAGAAAACACAGATTCATCTCCAACATGGTTGGTCCTGTAGGTGGCTGCAGGAAGCTGAGCTCCCCAGCAGCTTGGTGGGAATTGTGCCAGGTCCTGCTCCATGGGGACAGGTTTAGAAGTACAGTCAAAACCTTAAATCTCTTATTGGGATCTGGGTGATCCTGGGGGAGCAGTCACCCATCCTGCCCAGACTGGAGCAAGCTGGAAGCCATCCTGGGATAAATGTGATACAGGGAGCTCGGAGCACCAGTGTCACACTGGGGTGGCCTGTGGAGGCACTGAGAGCCCCAAAGAAGGGGGATTTTCTCCTGTGGTGGTGGGAGACTTCTTGTCTGATCCTTTTCAGCCCACCTCCCCTTGACCTCCGTTTTCCCCTGCCTTCTCGCTTCCCTAGGATCAGATTTTCCACTTCGTACCAGACTGGCCACGCTTGTTTTAACAGCTTAAGTAGTAATTGCCGGGGCTGGGAGGGGGCAGGGGGAAATGAGATCGTGTCTGCAGCCTGGAAAACCCTGGAGCTAAGGTGAAAGCCTGGTCAGGGAAGAGTCACGGAGCCTTTTTTTTTCCCCTTTTTTCAGGGGGTTCTGGAAGTGTCTGTTCCCTCTTGCAGGGCCGAAACAAAGGCTGTGTGTGGTTTCAGGTGGGGTGGGCACAGCCGGAGCCCATTACACTGGAGCAGCGGGGGCTGCCTGGGCCACAGCTGTCTGCTTGGGAAGAGCAGGGCAGGAAAACAGCCTGAACGTGGAGGGAAGGCTGGGAGAGCTTCAGGGCTCCCTGGAGAAAGAGGAGGGAGCTGGTTCCTCTGGATTGATTCAGGTCTTTACTCATTGAGTGTGTTTTTCCGCACACACCTTCCCAATTCAAGGTGTCCACAGAGGCTGGGAAGAGGTGATGACCTTCATCCCACTGCAAGATGCTTGAAAATGAGGGTGCACTTCCCCATGGGTGTGTTGGAGCCCCCCGGGTACAGGGGGTTATTGGAGGGGGACACATGGCACTGCACCCTTCCCTCCAGGACATGGTGCTGAGTCACTTCCTTGTCTTGGAGGGAGAAGTTGAACCATAAGACACATCTGTGTCTGGGATCTTTGAAAGTGACCCAAAAAACTCTTTTGGGATACAATGGGTGCTTGGACACAGATGAAGTTTGAGGGAGACTGAAGTTAGAGTTGCTTTAAGCCTTGAGATGGTGAAAGGATTGTGGGCTTGGTCAGAGTGGGAAGAGTCGCTTAGTCCTTCATTTTTGGCTGAAGAAGCATTAGAAGAGGCCAGGTGGGGGTGGGGGTCCTAAGCTGGGGGGGGCACCCCAGGTGGGGTTGAGGATCTCAGGTTGTTGGGAGCTGCATTTCCAACAATGCAGCATCCGGCATTGCCCTGTCCGGTCCCGCACCACTGAGGGAAAGGTTCCCAGCCACCACTTGTCCCGACCTCACAGCTTTTGATCTCAGTGACACTGGGATGAGGCATCTGGAACTCTGGTGTGAAGCATGTGCCACTGCTCGGGGACTGCTCTTCTGGCTGCAGAGAGAGGCTGTGGGGCAGGAGCCAACCCAGACCCCAGCACCAGCATTGTGATGTGACCACACAGAGCCCAGTGTGGGGATGGGGGAAAGCTGAGTTCCAGGTTTTCTGTTCCCTCTTGCCTTCCTTCCTGAACCAGCACCCTCAGAAGGACCCTGAGGCACCCCAAAGTGGCTCTGTAGCCTTGGGCTGCATCGCCAGGGAATGAGGTGCCCTGCAGCTGCCACGCTGCTTCCCGGCCAGAGCGAGGTGGGTTTGTGTGTCAGGGATCTTCAGGCAGCCCGTGGGTGGGTCTGGGGGTCTATTTGGGATACAGTCCCCAGCGCTCCTCTCTGGGCTATGTTGATGCAATTCCCTGTTTGTAAAACATCTCATCAGCCTCCCTGCGAGTGCCCAGGGGCAGTGTAACCTCCCCTTGGCATCTGCATCCCGATGGACACTTGGGCAGCTGCTCAGGCCCAGCCATGGGTCACATTCTGACTCTCTACGCATGTCCATGGCCAGCTGATGCTGGCCCCAAAGCCTGACTCTGCTTTGGGGTTTTGGTCCTCAGGGGGCCCCAGTAGCCACCTCAGGGAGTCCCGTGGGCAGCCCAGAGCCACTGGCGTCGCAGTCGTTTGCCGGCCCAGGCAGGGAAGTGGCAATGGTGGCAGGTCATGGTAAAGCTGGAGGTCACTGTGGCCGCACCCTGCTCACACCAGTGTGGAGGGCCGCCCCAAATCTCCTGGTCTGGGGCAAAAGGGCTTCTCTGAGGAGCCACAGAATGGGGGAGCACCAAACCATTACATACAAAAGTACCTCTGGAGTGTGGGTGAGTTGGTTCCCCCCGCCAAAAAAACCTCAAGAAAAAGGTCTCCCTCTTGTCTTTTGTCCCCTCCACCACCTGCCCCTCAAGAGGGGCAGCTGGAGGTGCTGAGCAAAACCCCTCGGGTTTGCTGTTTCACAGGGATTGCAGACCCCCCTCGGCGTTGAGGTTCTCGCCAGAGCCGGAAGAGTTAATGCTCCCAAAATGCCGTGAAATGTTCCTGCTGCAGGTCCGTCTCCACCGGGGATTAGGGGGATCTGGCCGGGGAGCCGGGGCCGGCTCCTGCCAGCTTCAGGGCCGATGCAGGACGTGCTGGTTGGGCCCAGGCATGGTGTGCCGGGGTCTGGTATGGCTCAGGGGACAGCCTGGCTGTAAATCAACGGAGAGGGAGGGCTGGGAGCCCCTCCAGGGGGGCTGAGTGGGCACCCACCCCCCAGGCGAGCTGGGCTACTCGTGGGATGCTGGCTGGGGAGGGAGATAGATCTGTCCCGGTGCCGAGATACCGCTCCTGGACACCTTTGACTGTGGTGCCAGTGGGTGCCCAGAGGCGAGGCGCGGGGTGCGGGGCTCCCGGGCTAGCCCGGTCCCGCAGCGTGGGCTCCGCATCCCTCCCTCCGGCCGTCCTGTCCCACTGGACCGCAGGCTCTGTCTGTTCTCTGATCCTGCAGGAATTCGGCTCCGTGGGTTTTTGTGTGTCCCCCCGCGCTCCCTCCCTTCACTCTCCCTCTTTGGAGACTTTCTGCATTCTGCCTTTGATCTCCCCCCGTGTTTGCCCAGGGATCGCCGGGCTCGCCGGGGTTAGAGGCTGAGGTCAGCGCCTTTCCCATTCCAAACACCCAGAAACATCAGTAGGAAGGGAGGGGATTCAGATTACAACCTTCCCGTCCTCCCCTTCCACCCCACTCGCCCCGCTCGCCGTACCGGGGATGGACTGAGCACCGAGGGACCCCCGCCGCTGCCACCGTGTCCCCGGCGCGCCGTGAGCCGAGTGGCGATGGATGAAGGCGGCGGGCGGCATCGCCGGTGGTCCGGCGGGCGCCGGCCGTGCTGAAGGGCAGAAGTTTGGTCCTCTCCTCCTCCTCCTCCTCCTCTTTGTCCCCCCGCCCGCCCGCCTTCTCCCTCATCCCCTCCGTCCTGAATGTGATTTACCCCGAGCCCTCTCCAGCGAGCCAGCCGGCGGCNCCGTGGGCATCGCGCTGCTCCTGCCCGTGCTGGCGGCGGCGGCCGGGCTGAGCCTGCAGCCGGGCAGGACTCGGCACCTGGGCGTGTGCCCCAACCAGCTGAACCCCAACCTGTGGGTGGACGCGCAGAGCACCTGCGAGCGGGAGTGCCAGGCCGACCAGGTGAGCGGGGGGGGCTGCGGAGGGGGCAGGGGTAGCTGGTTTTGGGCGGCATCCTCCGGTCCCCGAAGGAGATGCTTTGGGGTGCAGGTCCTGTGCCTGATGGCGCAGCCGGCTCAGTCGTTTTGGTGCAATGGGCTCAACCCCGCTGTTGGCTGGCCTGAGGGGTGCCTCGGTGATGATCCCCCGTCTCCTACAGGCAGAGAAACTGCTTGTTGCCCTCTCATGTCCCCTCTGCAGCCATGCCCTGTGGCCAGGACCTCCCTTCGTGCACCCCCAGGACGCTCCCACCCAGCCAAGGGACTGGGATGAGGGGTTTGGGTGTGCTGAGATAGGGACCCCACCAGGCAGAGGACAGAATCCCCTCCCAACTTTTTCCTGAGGGCAGGAGCACATCCACGGACCGGACAGCCCATCCCAGAGATCCTCATCCCCTGGCTCTGGGCTCCACAGGAGTGAACAGGGGCACCAGCACCCCCACCCCGGTTAGGGCTGCCTGGACCCAGAAGGGAGACACTTTCACAGTTCATCTGTGTATTAAGTTCTGCCTGCCCTCAGCCAGCAGAAGCTGAGAGGAGCAGATTGCTGTCTGCTGAGGGGGGGAGAAGGGCCCTTCATCGCTGCCGTGCAACCCTAAACATCCTGGGGGTGCTGAGGTGGGGCTGGGGCTGGCGCAGCCGTGCCAGGGAGGTTTGGCTCTTACCCAGAGCCCAGCGATGCTGAAGGTGCACAAGGTTGTGCCCCTCAAAAAAACCCACAGGGGTGGGAACAGCACCCACAGCCACGGCACAGCACAGCAGTGACCTCCATGTCCTGCCCCCAACCTCCTCTCTCTCCCCGGCCAGGACTGTGAAGACTTTGAGAAGTGCTGCACCAACGTGTGTGGGCTGCGGAGCTGCGTGGCCGCTCGTTTTGCCGACGGCAGCGCGCCCGCGCTGGCACTGGCACCCGCCGCCTCCTGCGAGAGCTTCGTGTGCGCCCAGCAGGGCTCCGACTGCGACATCTGGGACGGGCAGCCCGTCTGCAAGTGCAAGGACCGCTGCGAGAAGGAGCCCAACTTCACCTGTGCCTCCGACGGCCTCACCTACTACAACAAGTGCTACATGGACGCCGAGGCGTGTCTGCGCGGCACTCGCCTCACCACCGTGCCCTGCAAGCACATCTTCACCTGGCCCGACACCAGCCCGGTGCCGCAGGAGACCACGGCGCGCCCCACGCCCGGCGCCGGCCCCGAAGTGCCGGTGCCCCCCGCCCTCTACACCAACCCCTTCCACCAGTCCGTGCGCGCCGGGGGCACCGTCAGCTTCCGCTGTGATGTCAGCGGGCGCCCGCGGCCGGACATCACCTGGGAGAAGCAGAGCGAGCGGGAGGAGAACTTCATTATGCGACCGGACCAGATGTACGGCAACGTGGTGGTCACCAACATCGGCCAGCTGGTCATCTACAACGCCCGCCACGAGGACGCCGGAATCTACACCTGCACGGCCCGGAACGCCGCCGGGCTGCTCCGCGCTGACTTCCCGCTGTCGGTGGTCAGGAGGGAGCCAGGGGGGACCCCGCGGGCCGGCAGCCCCCAGCCCTTCCCCAGCGCCGAGTGCCTGAAGGAGCCGGACCGACGGCGGTGCGAGGCCATGGAGGTGCGCTGGCACTTCGATGCCAAGCAGGGCTCCTGCCTCACCTTCCGCTACGGCGGCTGCGGGGCCAACAGGAACCACTTCGAGACGTACGAGGAGTGCCGAGCTGCCTGCTTGGGCAGTGCCCGCCCCACCTGCCTCCTGCCCATGGTGCAGGGGCCCTGCCAGAACTGGGAGCCCCGCTGGGCCTACAACCACCTGCTGAAGCAGTGCCACTCCTTTGTCTACGGCGGCTGCGAGGGCAACACTAACAACTTTGAGAGCAAGGAGACCTGCGAGGACGTGTGTCCCTTCCCCAAGAGCCTGCAGTGCAAGGCCTGCCGTCTGAAGAGCAAGATGGTGCTGAGCCTCTGCCGCAGTGACTTCGCCATCGTGGGCCGGCTGATGGAGATCGTGGAGGACCAGGACTCTGGCATTGCTCGCTTCGCCCTCGAGGACGTCCTCAAGGATGAGAAGATGGGCCTCAAGTTCTTCAACATCAAGTACCTGGAGGTGACCTTGACTGACATGGACTGGAGCTGCCCCTGCCCCAACATGACGGCAGAGGATGGGCCACTGATCATCATGGGCGAGGTGCACGATGGCATGGCCACGCTGGACCCCAGCAGCTACGTCCGGGCAGCCAATGACAAGAGGGTGAAGAAGATCTATGAGCTGATGGAGAAGAAAACCTGCGACCTCCTGAACCGCTTCCAGGACTAGGGGACAGCTGGGATGTGCCAACAGGGGGGAGCTGCAGACACACCAGAGAGGGGGATGGCCCTGGGGAGCTCTTGCACCAGTATCTAGAGGTTATCACCATCATGTAGTCTCCCCCAACCCTATGCTGAGCCTCAACCCAGCTCCCACCTCCCCTGTAATTTATCTGATGCATGTCCCCATTCGTGTGCCCCCCACAACCCAGCCAGCAGCAATAAAGAACTGGGTTGGGTGGGTTGCAGAAGCATGGGAGGTCTGCCAGAACATCCTCGTTCTCCATAAAAACTTTCTCACCTCACTGAAGCCCCTGGACCCAGTGTAGCACCCCCAGTGCAGGATCTGACCCCACATCGGTGCTGAAGGGGGTTGGAGATGCCCCCCCTCCTCCCCATGTCTGCACTGAAAGCATGAGGGAGCTGCTGGGGCAGGGGGGAGGCAAAGCCATGGAATTTATTGGGAGGAGCAGCACAATCATGGGGAGGTGGGAAAAGGGGACAGGCCCCCTGCCATCGGCACAGCATCCTCCAAGGGTGCAAGAAGTCTCCCTCATGCCTAGGGGGACTGTGCCCTCTCTCTCCCCCTGTGCCCCCGTGGCAGCTCTTGTGGCTCCTCTGGTCCAGACTGGGGCACCCCACTGTAAAGGGAGCCCTGAAGGCACCAGGGGAGATGGACCCCCCACACCCAAGCCAGCCCCAGCTGGGGTGAGTGGGGCACTGTCCTATCACTGCTGTCCCCAGCCCCAGCTGGCACTGGTGGGGGATGGTGGGACCCCTTGAGGAGGCAGCAGTGCCAGGAGGTGCTGGAGGTGCTGTTGCAGGTTACAACTTTCGGAAGATGAGACTCTTGTTGTTGGCTGGCATGTCCACCTGGAAGCATGGAGACGGGTTAGGGGGTCCCCACTGGTGCAGGGACCACTCCCCACACCGAGACCCCATCACTCACCATCCTCTCCAGGTGCAGCCCGTTGGCCTTGGCCAGCTCCCGCAGCAGTGCTGTGTCCCGCAGGCCCCAGGCAGGATTGCTGCCAGGGAGGGAGCAGTGAGTCAGACAGAGGGATTTTGTGCCCCAAAGCATCCCCATCTCCCGGGTGTGCCCTCAGGTGGGGGGGCTTCCCCCAGACACTGCTTATCTTGAAGGACCACGCTGGGAGGGAGCTTCCTGCAGCTGCAAGAGCACAGGCAGGACAGACACGATGGGCCCCCAGACCCCTCCTACCTCTGCCTCAGGCTGCGGTCAAAGTCCACGTTGCTCTGGGGGCTGATCCGGCCATCCACAGCGTAGGGCTGGTGGGACACAGAGCTGGAGCTGCAGGCATGAGCCATCCTGTGTCCCCCCTGCGCCCCCACGTCCATGAGCTGCTGTCCCCACCATGCACAGCAGCCAAGTGGGAAAAGACATGGTCCCCAAGAGGAATCATGGGTTCACCCACCTCGGATCCTGTCACCCACCATGAGTCCTGTCACCTTTCACAGGCCCCCCCCAGACCCTGCCTCAGATAAGGTGAGGGAGGACAGGATCTCTCCCATCTAAAACTGCCCCACCCAGAGCTCGGCATATGTCCCAAAAGGCAGAGATCCCCTAAACCCAAGCTCCCCCTTTCTTAACCCCCTCCCCTGGTGCCCCCCTCCCACCCACCCCCGCCCTGCATCCCACAGGATGCTCCCACACCAGGACAGTGACTCACCCCATAGGTGAAGAGCACTCCTCCAGGCTTCAGCAGCACCCCGGCACCCTTGAACAGGCCCTGGAGAATGAGAGAGGTGGGAGCAGGGTCAGGGGGCTGGGGACACCCTCCAGAGCCCCCTCCTCGGCCCTGGCACCTCCAGACCATGGGCAGGGACTGGGGGAGGGCTGCTCACCTCGGTGCACCTCAGCTCTGTGATGTGCATCATGTTGATGCTGACAAGGAGGTCGAGGGTGGAGGGCTGGGTGCCCCCCCACGTCTCCCAGCCCTGCGAGACATCCAGCAGGATGGGGGGCAGCAGGTTGGGCACCCCTGTGGCCTCCACGTAGGCAGAGATGCTGTGGGCACCAAACCCTCAACTTAACCCCAGCAGGGGCATTGCCTGGTGCCCCCCCAGTACCCACTGCAGGCAGAGACAAAACTCCTGGAAGGAGTCTTTGGTGTCTAAGAACAAGGTTGTGGGTGCAGCACAGCCTGGGGGCTCTGCCCAGCTCCAGATGGAGAACTAGGAGCACCTGGACAAACAGCAACACACGGATGAAGAGACCCCAGGGCCTAAACCCCACCATTCCAGAGCAACCTGCCCTCCCACCTGCCTGCACCCCACTGGTACCACTGCACCACCATGGACTGATTTTGGTGCGATTTACAGCCTTTTTGGCACATTCACCACCCAGGTCTTGGCTCACACAGCCTCCCAGCATTTTTACTCAGGGCAGGAGGTGCTGCCGTGAGGGCAGGATGCAAATCCCCCTGGACAGGCGCCAATTCCAGCACCAGGTATATTTTTTCAACGGGGAAAAGATGGATTTTGAGGCCCCTCTGAGAAAAATAAAGTCCTCATATGGGGAGCCTGGGCTGTTTGGAAGTTGGATATTGGGGATTCAATGGAAAAAATATGAGTATTGACTTGGGAAGCCACAGATGGGCAAGAGTTAAATATTGCAGTTTGCTTGGAAAAAATAAAGTGTCAAGCAGGGAAGTCTGGGTGTCCAAGGGGTCTTTCCTGTACAAAAACATGCATCAGGCTCTCCCGAGAGTGAGCTATGGGGGTTTTCCTGGAAAAAATACCACACAAAGCGGGGGAGCCTGGAATGCCAGTGAGTTGGATATTGAGCTTTTCCTGGAAAAAAAAAATAAAGTGGGGAGGCTGGGCCCACTCTTGAGTGGGTCATTTCTGGTAAAAAATCCAAGAGCTAGATATTGGGGTTTTGCTGGAAAAAACATGGCACCAAGCAGGAAAACCTGGGCCGCCAGAGAGCTGAACATCGGTTTTTTCCCTGGAAAAAAAAAAAATAAAGTGGGGAGCGGGGAACCCGGGCCGTGGGCCCGTGGGAGGGGCTGCAGGCGGCGCCCCCCGNCGGCCCCGCGTGGGCGCCGCCCCCCGCGTACTCCCGCAGCACCGCCAGGATCGGGCCCTTGTTGCGCTGCGCGGCCGCCGGCACCTCCATGGCTGGGGCGGGCGGGACAGGAAAGAAGGGATGGGAACTACATCTCCCAGCATCCCCGCGGGAGCGTCCCACGGGACCGCCCGCACGCGCCGCGGGTGGAGCTTCCCACGGCGGGGGGGGTGCGGGAAAAGAAAAAAGGAAGGAAAAGGTTATTGCGCCGCCCGGGAATCGAACCCGGGTCACAAGAATGGGAATCTTGCATGATACCACTACACCAGCGGCGCTGATGGGAATGGCTCAGCCCCGCCGGGCCTCGGCTCCACGCGGGATCGCGGGGGACCCCGACGCCGCTGGTGCTGCCGTTCGCTCTTCACGCGCTGGTATTCCCACCCTATTCCCTCCAACAGGAGCGAATTGAGGCTCAGCGTGGACACCCCAGGAAAATGGAGGTGAATGGGGAACCCCCACCCACCCCTGCCGTGACAGCTCCCACAGGTGATGGAAGTCTGGAGGGATCTATCTGGAGCACAAGGATTTGGGATCCAGCCCTTCCGAGTATGGAAAAACTCAGGGATGCACCCGCAAGCACTTAGATACCACGGGCAGGTCTCAGGTGAGGAAACTGAGGCACAACCCCCACCAGGTAACAGGGCAGGTGACAGTGGTGGTGTCCCCGTGGGTCAGGGTTGTATTTCAGCACAGTAATAGTGTTGCGGGGGTCGCATGGGGTGACAGCGCTGGGTGCACACCTGTGGGTGACCCACGGGCGCCTGGCACCCAGTAGGGTCAGGTGCTGCTGTGCTTTTTAGGGGTTCACCCTCCTGCATCCCCTCCTTCTCTGGCCACCACTGTGGCCACATGGTGGAAAGGCAAAGGTTACTCTCCTGGGGTGGCTTGGCAGCCCTCGGAGCCCGGCTGGAGCATTCAGGAGACCCCAGTGGGTCTCTCCATGGCCTCTCCCCCAAATCCTGGGTGCTGTCACTAGCCAGCCCCGGGGGTGGCCAGTGGACACTGAGGGGTGGCCAGGGACCGGTCCGAGTCATGAAAATCATGTGCCAGGTCTGCATCTGCCGCCACGTGCGGACACCTCGGTGGGACCTCCCTGCTCCAAAGGTCACCGTGAGGGCCGGGACACAGCCGCCTGCTCCAGCTTCCTGCGTTGGTCATGGGATGTGCGGCTCAGGGCTCTTCACAGCGCTGTCCCCATGGGGGTGCCACCTCGCCCCTGCCTCTGCACCCCCTCACTGTGCCCTGCCTGGGAGTGACCCCCCATGTGTACCTATATGTGCCATGGCTCCAGTGTCCTGTCCCCTGAAGGTCCACGTACAGGTCCCCTCCATGTTCCCTGTGACTCCTGTGTCCCCCACATGCCTGTGCCATCTTGTGTCACACGTGCCTCCTGTGCCCTCTCCCCTACTTGACCCCTGTGTGTCTCAATGTTCCTTGTGTGTATTCAATGTGTCCTGTGTATGTCCCATGTCTCCCACATGTCCCCTCTATGTCCCATACATGTCCTCTGCGTGTCCCCATGTCCCACACATGCCCCCCGTATCCCCCGTGTGTTTCCTGAGTGGCCTCCACATCCCACGTGTGCCCTTGATAAGTCCTATGCATGTCTCATATGTGTCCCCACATCCTAAGTCCTTTCCTTATGGTCTCTGCATGTGTCCTGTATATGTCCCCGCAGGTGCCTCTGATGTGTCCTACATGTCTCCCATGTGTGTGCCTGCATCCTGTGTGTCCCATAAATCCCCCTCCGTGTGTCCCCGACACCCTACCACGTGTGTCCCCACACCCCGCACACGCCCCCAATGTATCCCATGAGTGTCCGCTGCGTGTCCCCACATCCCGTGTGTGCGATGAGTCCCCACATCCCATGTGTGTCCCTTATGTGCCCCGCACGTGTCGCATGTGTCCCCCGCACCTCCTACGTGTGCCCCGATGTGTCCCGTGTGTCCCCAAATCATGCGCGCGTTCCCTTATGTGTCCCGCGCGTGTCCCCTATGCGTCCCCACGTCCCATACGCGCCGCTTGCACACCCCGCATGTGTCCCCGCACCCCTCCCACGTGTCCGCCGACACGTCCCGCGAGTGTCCCACGCGACCCCCGCTGCTCCCCAGCGCCCCTGACCCGTCCCCGTCCCCTCGCTCGCCCCCAGCGCGGTCCCTTTAAGCGCGGGGGCGTGTCGCGGGGC
>WEIV01001335.1:102804-132616 GCA_013390005.1 Calyptomena viridis | reverse complement strand
GGGGCCAGTGCCCGCCCCGGGCTGCGGCTCTGGGCCACGCCACGCACCCACGCGGGACTGGCCGCGCCCCCGGCCCTCAAAGGCTGTGTGTGTGGGGAGGCTTTTGGGTGACTCTCAGCGTCCAGCAACAATACTTGGAGCTGCCGGGTGGGTGCTGGAGGGGATTCCAGCGACTAGGGGCTAATTTTGGATTCATCCCTAAGAAGACCCTTTCTCGGCTGGAGGACTGGGGCAAACCCCACCCGGACAGGGCAGTGGGACCCCTGCAGCTCTACCTGTCCTCTTCAGCTCCGAGTATGGATAAGAGCCCCTTACCCAGCTCCCGTCTTTCCCAGGATCCCTATAATTCGTTGGAGTGGCTGCTGCCATGCTCACCCTCCTGCTGCCTGCCTGGTGTCCCCAGCTGTGGAGGTCTGGGGGTCACTGCCCTCCTCAGCCCCTGCCGGCAGATCCACAGGGGCTGCCTGCTCGCAGCTCCTGCCCTCCAAACCCACTCCCCGGGGCCTCTTAGACTTTGTCCCGTGAGGAACGTGGCTATTGCAGGCATGTCCTACCTCAGAGCTGGGCAGAAAAGTGAAAAGACTGCTTTGCATTGAATGTGTCCCCAAAGTCTCATCCCAAGTTTTTCCTTTGGCTCTGTCTCATGTTGCTGCTTCCAGGTTGGGGTTGGTTTAAATGCCCCCCTCCCTGAGGGGATTCCAGCTCTGAGGAAGCCTGACTTGGTCCTGGTTGGCAGAGAGTTATGTCCCAGTCCTAGGGCACCTTGGGCACATGCTGGGGGCAGGGCTGCTCCAGTGATCCCGGGTGCTTGGTCTGCAGAGGATGGCACATCCCCTGCCCAGTGCCCAACTGGATTTTGCTTCCATTTTTCTGATACTCCTGCAATTTTGGTACAGATTCTTTATTTTAGGGACTGCACTTGGTGCTGGGCTGGAGGACAGGTGGAAGATGGGCAGCTCATGCTTTTCCTTGGGGAGCTCCCCTCAGACCCCCTACCTGTGTTGGAATCCCCTCTCCCTGGAGGCTGGGTCCTTTCTGTCCCCTCCCCTGGGGACAGGCCTGGGGGGCTGCAGCTGTGACCCTGGCCTTGCTGGGGCTGTGGGTGAACATGCACACCATGGGGCAACCCAGAGCACTTGGATAGCCCCAGTCCTTGCTCCAGACTGGGGTGGGCAGAGCTGCTGGCCCTCCTCACCCTTCCTTGCTTCCCTCCACAGCCCAGCTCAGAAACTAGTCTTTAACAGAGTGAATGGCAAGAGGCCACAGGTGCTGCTGCAGCAGGTCTCTGCTCCTGAGGAATGTTACACCCTGGCCCATGAGGAGAATGTCCGCTTCGTCTATGAAGGTGAGGGCAGAGAGTCCCTGGGCAGCACCCAGGGGGCTGAAGCACGTGGGGTCCCTTCTGAGGCAGCTACATTATGCTGGGAACATGTGTGGTGCGGGGATGGAGTGCCCAGCCTGGAGACCTGCCTTTTCCCACTCCTTTTCTGCAGCTCCCCAGGCTGGGAAACCCCTATCCCAAACCCACCAGTGCCTGTTCCCCATCCCCAGCCTGGCAGCAGGTAGAGCAGCAGCTGGACAGCAGCCGGAGTGGGGAAAGCACCTGTGGCCCTGTGCAGTACGTGGAGAAAACCCCCAACCCTGGACTCAAAGGTAAGTGGGAAGTGGTTGTGGCACTTTGGGGTGCATCAAGCTCAGGGGGGCAGTGAGCTGTGGGCTTAGCCTGCACCTGAGCAGGGCTGTGGTGGAAGGAGAAGGATGACAGAAGAGCTGGTTAGGTCTGTCCTGCTGGTGCTGAGGCCACTCTGGGAATCCTGGGCAGGGATAGTTGGCCCCTGGCACTGTCCCACCATGCCCTTTGGAGGAGCCCCAGCAAGCAGGACACCTGGTTAATGAAGCCTCTGGGATTCAGGCCTTCTCCAGCCACCAAGGTGGACTCAGCATCATGCTGGAGAGGAGCCCCCTGGTCCTGCTGTGGGGACCTGCTTCTCCCAGGCCCAACAGGACCAAGCAGGGACAGGGACAATACTTCTCTGGTGGCAGCTAGAGGCGGGGCTGTGACTGCAGTCGGAGGGATCCTGCAGTGGGCAAGAGCTCCCCTAGAAGAGAAGGTGCCTGTGAACCCAGTCTGACCTTTTGAGGACGTGGCATGGGAGGGTAGAATTTGGGGGTGTCATTTGGTATCAGGAGAAGGCTCTTCCCCAGAGGGTGGTTGGGCACTGAACAGGCTCCCCAGGACAGTGGTCACGGCCCCACGGCTGCCAGAGCTCAAGGATCATTTGGGCAACGATATCAGGGCATGGGGGAATTGCTGGGGTGTCCTGTGCACAGCCAGGAGTTTGACTCAATGATCCTTGTGGTCCCTTTCAGCTCAGGATATTCTATGATTCCATGGTTATTTTTTCTGGTAGCTCAGGGTGAGTGCCTGGAGCTCTGCTCCTGCTTCAGCTGCTCCCTTTTCTCCCCCCACTGTCTTTCAGACTTTGTTCCCATCGACCTGGAGGAGTGGTGGGCACAGCAATTTCTGGCCAAAATCGAGAACTGCTCATAAAAGGGAAGAGAAGGTTGCATTTGGCTTCTTTTCAAGAGAAACAAAGCTACGAGCACCTGGTCAGAACCCAGAGTCGGTGGCGTTTTCCAACCACATTTTTAAAAGATGCCCGAAACGAAGTGACCCCCGGGACCGGACCACAGCCATGCCTGGCCATGTGCCCTCCCCGTGCCCAGAGGAGGAGCAGCATGTGGCCCCAGCCAGGATTCCTTAAGTGCCAGTTCTCGGACCGCTGCAGCTCCTGCAGCCTCCAGCTCCCAGGGACACTGCAGTGCCGTGCTGGGGGCGAGGGAGCGGATCCGCCCCTGCAGCCGAGGCCACGGGGAGGACAGCGAGGTGCTGTAGCTGGACCGCCAGACAATAAAGCGCTGAAACTGCCCATGGAAATGCACTTGGAGGATGGGGGAGGTGGGGGAACAGTGGGGTGTAGTATCATGCCCTGGAGAGGGGAGACTTGCAGCTGAGTTGTGGCTCAGTGGGTACCTGGCTGCTGTGGATTCAAGGGCTTGGAGCATCTCCTGCTCTCCCTTGGAGCTGCCTCCTTGCCACAGTGCTGCCTCGCATCCCAGGGTTCAGCCAGAGGCTGGTGCTGTCTTAGGTGATGTTTGGGATTGAGGGGGGCCATCTGCAGGGGGACTGAGCACCCTGGATGTGGTTCAGAGCTGGGCTGCAGGGGAAGGCTGCAGGAAGGGGGGGTGTCAGGGCCAGTCCCCCACCGCCAGGGAGGCCAGATGTCATTTTGAGCCCTGAGCTCAAAGTCTCCCCCTCACCCATGGTTGGTTGGGGGAGCTAAGAGTGAGTATTCATGGCTGCTTGTGGTGGAAATGATGGGGACCTGAACTGCTTCCACACAAATTCCTCAGCTGATGGGCGTTTCCAGGCTAGACTGAGTCCTTCCAGTTCTGGTTTTGTAGGACAGCTCCTTTCCCCATGTCTCCTTTTTCCCAAAGCAGAGAGCAGGAGGCTGGTGCAGCCTGAGCAAAGTCTGACTCTAAAGGAGGCCAGGAAACACCTACTGGAAAAAAAATCATTTTTATTATTATTATGATGGGACTAACAACCACACTGCAGCCAGTGGGGAGTAGCAGCCACCTGGGACCTGTGATGCTTCTCCCACCTGGGAGGCCAGAGAAGTGCCAGCAGCAGCCTCACCCTGGCAGCACCTGCTCAGTGAGCACTCCTGGTCCTATTCCCTTCTCTGGCACTGCGGCTGTGACTGAAATCAGGAGCAGCACCATGCACAGCCAGCAGTGCCTGTCTAGGTGACAGGGAGGGTGTTACAGCCCTGTGTGACAGGGAAATGCTGCTTCCTTAAGACTTTTTTCATTTAGGCCAGGATGGCCCCAGTGATGGAGGGCTGGGGCAGGGGGATGCCCTGCTTGTCATGGACTCCTCTCCCATCAGCTCTGCCATGGCATAGTGACCACTTTTGGGGTTACACTGCCTCTGTGTCCCCACCCCAGCACCAAGCCTTGCAGGGGATTACCTGTACCCCAACAGGACACAGATGCTTGCTGCTATGCTCAGTGCATTGCCAGCCCATGGCAATTTGGCACCTTGCCTGCTGCAAACCCCACAATCCCACTGCTCCCCATCCCAGGCCAAGTCTGGAAGGCTCTGCTGCATCCTGCTCTACTTCCTTTTCCAGAAAAAAAATAAAAAACAGTTCCTGGGAGTCTCAGCACTTTGCTGTTGCTCCAGGCACCCTCCCAGCAGAAAGCATCCCCTCTTTAATTCCTTCCCTGGGGAGGTCACTCGTGCTGGGATTCCCCCTACATAGTGCCCTGGCTGTGCTGCCCACTGGAATGCTCTCAGGGAGCAATCCTTCCCTGCCAGCAGCTCAAAAGGGCTCCAAGGTGTTCAGGGATGCCATTCACCTGCTGGCTGCTTGCTAATAAAAAACACATCATTAAGATCCAGGGCAATTCTTAGTAACATGATGCACCATCGTTCTGAACAACAACATTAGGCAAAGGGAAAAAAATGGAACAGGAAAGAATGAGTCAGTTACAGGGAAAAGAACAAAAACCCAACCCAAAAATAAAACCCAACCCCTGACAATGCAATCACTGGGAGGGAATCAGCCCCCCTCTCCATAAATATTAATTAGTTATGTGCAATTGTGTGTAGTACTATAGTGCAAATAGCTCTGCATTGATCGTGGGGCAGCTCTGGAGGGGCTGCCCCAGGTGACACAGGGACTAGTTAAGGACAGACAAGAATCAACACAGATTTCCAACAAACAAACAAAAAAGCGCAACCCAATGACTGGGCAACGCCGAAAATAAATCCCAGTTGCCACCTTCAACTGGGCACAGGCAGGGCTGGGCAGTGCTGGTGCCCAGCAGCTTCCCCAAGCTGGACGGGCAGGACAGGGCCTTTATTCCCTGCTCCCCTGCTGGAGCAGCCTGGCGAAGGGTGGAGGGAATGTGGGACAGGAATGCTCTGGTTGGAGCTGTGTGAGGTGTAAGGGGTGAGCTCAGCAGGACATGGGCACAGTCAGGGCATCGCTGGCTTCAAACTGGTCCTGGGGCTGCACAGCACAGTGTGCATGCCTGTGTGGGCACAAGACTGAGCCCAGCAGTGACCCTGGGCAGCCCGCAAAATCCCACTGAGCACAGCAATGTCCCAGGGACCCTGTGGCACCCTTCACCCATCCCAGTAGCGTCCCTGGGCATCTCTCACCCATCTCTGCCTCCCGCCCAGGCTCTGGCTCTCCAGCCGTGCCCATCATGTGCTGTTCCAGAGGCTGAGCTCCAGGCACTGCTCCAGCACCACGTCCTACCTCTCACCCAGTGCCAGCTCTTGGCCACCACACCGCTCCCCTTGCATGGCTGGGGCTGGTGCCAGCTCCTCGGGCCAGGCTTGGCAAGCAGAGTTTTCCCAATTAAAGGAGACGGAGTCTCCTCTGTCTCATGCCAGGCAGGAGCTGGACAGGAGCTGTGTTGTGTCCCTCCAGCTGGACATAAAGAGCTTCTACAGGCAATGCTGACGACCCCGGGGACGGTTTGGATCTAAACTATGTGACAGCCTCCTGCTAAACCACGAGCAACCACCAACAACATATCGACATGCGGGCGAGGACCACGAAGCAATGTCCTGCTGGGCACAAGTGCTGGGCAGGGAGGAGGGAAACAGGGAGACACCCTGCTCCTCCTCTGCCAGCCCAAGCCCAACACTCCTCTCCACCCATCCAGGCTCCTCCTGGCTCTTTGGGCAGGTTTTTTTTGCTGTATGGATGGGATGAAGGCTGGAGAGTGGCAGTGTCTCATGCGCGCACACACGGCGCTCCCAGTGATCCCAGCAGCAGGAGGAATGCTGCCATCCTCTCCCCCCTCCCCAAGTGAAGTTTTACATTTATACAGTATTTAAGACACGCTGATATATAAATTACTGTCTCTATATATACTATGTATAGGCTGAGGGCCAGTCCGTGAGGAAGGGCACCAGTGGGGCTCATTTCCCTCTGTCGTCTGTGTAGTGCTGGAAGCGGGTGAAGCTCATGAACACTTGCTCCAGGGAGATCTGGCTCACTGAGTAGTCTTCCAAGTGATACTTCTCTTTGGCTTTCTCCAAGGCCCCAAAGACCTACAAGGGAGGGCATGGACATTAGGACAGGGGGAACTTGGCAGGAGGAACCCCAGGCTCTGAAAGGGAACTGCCTGTCTGTGACAGGGAACACCCACACTGTGACAGAGGAAGTTTTTTTCCCCCAGGAAGAACTGTGGAAGTGACACCTTCCCTGGCAAGAGGGCACAGGGAAGCCAGGAAATGGATTATTTAGCAGAGCAGCTGACCTCATTTAAAAATACATGCTGTGTATATGTACATTTGACATATTTGTATGAGATAAATGAATAGTATATATGTATGTATGGGTTTATATACACATACACACACAACAATCCCAGCTCAAGGTTTCTGCTAATACATATTATATATAAAATATTTATATAATCTAAAAAAACCCTACACTGTATACACACCATACACAACTGTGTATAGCATACAGATAGTTTTTATATAGCTACATATAACAGTAAAATATTCATAAATCTAAATATATATATTTATATAGACTCTGTATAGAGAATTTTTATAAAATCTGTACTCTCTATATAAGGGTATATATACTATACACTTGATACATAGAGTATATGCTCTACATAAGAGTATTACCGTGTATTCTATATAGAGCATATATATAGTATATAAATATATATAAAAACTATATACAATGTAAATGCAGTGTATATAGTGTGTATACAGTCTATATAGTATATATAGTGTATACAGTATAATATAACATATATATATATACACTCTATACACTGTATATAATATACAGATATATAAAAATCTTTATACTGTATACTGCAGATGAAAACTACCTGTATACTATGTATATCTTTCTATACTAGACATGCATTTATACACAGTGCATACATAGGCAGTATATATCTGTATATACTATGTATATCCTCCATATGTAACTATGTACTCTCTATGCAGATGGTTATATACTACACAAACTGTATATACTCCTGGATTTTTATCTGATTCCCTGGGCTGGATCCCACAGGGTCCGTGATAAAACCACTGCCCCCAGCCCTGGTGGGACCACACAGTTCTGTGTGACAGCACTCAAAGCTGGGATGCCATGGGGTTCCTTGGGCTGAGGGACAAGAGAGGTGCCCACCTGGCCATGTTCCCCACAGGGATCTTAGGCTGGGAATGATACACTACTGAAGGCAACACACCAAGAGCATGCGAAGGGGCAGGAGGAAGGTTCCCTCTCCCCTTACCTGTGCCCAGCTGAGGTTCTTGTTGGTCAAGTGGTAATGCACCATGCCCTGGTGCTCGTGCTTCAGGACACTGCCTGGGAGAGACGAGCAAGGAAAGGCTCTGTGTTAGGGTATGTGCTGAAGTTCACTCCCAGCATCCCACCCTCCCTCCGCTCCCTGCAACCGCTCCAGTAGCTCACGGTACCTGGGAATGTCTTCTCCACGAAGGCCTTGAAGGCCTGCAGCTCACCCTCCTCCTCGCTCCGTGTTTTGGCCAGCAAGGTGTAGCCACTGCCAAACTTGCTTTTGAGGTGCTGGGGGCTGCCCAGGCACTTGAACTGCCCATTCACCATGATGGCCAGACGTGTGCACAGTGCCTCACACTCCTCCATGCTGCAGAGGGGAGAGGAGTCCAGGGAATCATGGAATGGTTTGGGTTGGAAGGGACCTTAAAGCTCATCTAGTCCAGCTGCCTGTCATGGGCAGAGACATGTCCCACTAGATCAGATTGCTCCAAGCCCTGTCCAACCTGGCTTTGAACACTTCCAGGGATGGGGCAGGCACAGCTTGTCTGGGCATGTAAGCACCAGAAGCTTGTGGGAAGTGGCTGGTGGTGTACTCCCAGCTCTCTGGGCTTTTGGAGGAGGGAAATTTGGGTAAAGCCAGCCACTGGCTGGAGGCAGTGCATGCCCACCCACCAAGCTTCAGAGTTGAGTCCCATCCCTTGGACCCCACCACTCCCCCTGATCTCTCATGCCAAGCCCTGCCCAGCCACCAAGTGTCACCTGTGGGAGGTGAAGATGATGGATTTGCCACACTCCCGTGTCCGTGTCACTGCATCCCAGAGCAAACGCCGGGCCACAGGGTCCATGCCAGTGGAGGGCTCATCCAGAAAGATCACGGGGGGACCACCAATGAGGGCAATGCCAGCACTCAGCTTCCGCTTGTTGCCACCACTGTGGAGGAATCACAGAATCATTACAGTTGAAATCAACCTCCAAGATCATCAAGCCCAACTTTTGACTGAAAACAGGAGATGGGAATGGGGACAGAGATCCAGCATGAGCACAAGGAGCACGGGGGCAGCAGGCAGGAGGTTTGTCCATACTATCTCTCACCTGTAGGTCCTCACGAGCTTGTCTGCATGGGGCTCCAGGAGCAGCCCCCGCAGCATGTTCTCCACGCAGCTGCCGCTGTAGCGCTCGGGGATGCCCCGCAGCCGCGCGTACATGCTCAGGGTCTCGCGGCCCGTCATGTGCTCCAGGAGGGCGTCGAACTGCGGGCAGTACCCGATCCGCTGCTGCACCTTGGGCCAAGAGCAACACAAGGGAATCAGCTCACGGGAAGGTCTCCAAGCCAGGAGGTGCCTGGGCTTTGCTGCTCCTCCGAGAGGTTTCTGCTTGGAGTGTTGGGGTCTGAGCCACAGCTCTGAAACCACAGGTGGAATGAAAGGGAATGTCCCGGGCTGGCAGGGATGGACACACATATCGTGTCTCTGGGTGGCAACTGGGTGAGCTCATGCTGCCTCTCCCAAGCTGGTTCATCACTGTGAGGGGTTGTTCTGGGTGGCCCAGGCTCCCAGAAGAAGGAAAGCGCTGGAGGGTTCGTACCTTCTCCATGTCCTCATCCCTTCCAAGAACAAGAGCATGACAGAAGGCAGTCCCAGAGAAGAAAGCAATCTGGGCCACGCTTCCAGGACAGAGCCTCCCTATGTTCTCCATGTCTGACCTTGTCTGGGGTGCCATTCACTTAGGAGTTGGCCTCAATGATCCTTGTGGGTCCCTTCCAACTCAGAACACTCTGTGAAATCTGTGACAGTGGTAGAGGAATCCCAGAAATGGACTGAAAGCCTGACCCCTGCTCACCTCTTGCTTTTCCACAGGGAGTGGGCAATTCCCAGCAAGGAGATCTCTAGCAGGGGTCTGGAAAGGTTTGACCCGCTTGTTTTAGAGACCATCCTCCAACTGTGATCAGTAACTCACATTTTTCATATTTCCTAATATTAGGAAATTCCTAATTTCCTATAATTAACTCTAAGTTAAACCCTTTGATGAAGGATTTGCCAACCTCACAAGGTTTGGCTTCCGTTTGTATCATGTCTGTGATCCCAGTGGAGAGGGGACTGCTTCCACATGTTTGGATAATGGAAAGCTGGGCCAGCCAAGGACAATTTTCCCAAGATACTGCCTCCACCCCTGGAATTGCAACCATGTCCTCCACAGCCTCCTGCAAGGGGGCTCAGCCCAGCCAGACACAGGACTGTCTGCACCACCACCTCCTGCTACTGCAGCCCTCAGTACCTTCTTGATGTTGGCCAGGATGCTGTGCCCATCCACAAAGGCATCCCCTGACGTAATGCTCTCGTCACCAGTCAGCATCTTGAAGGTGGTGGTTTTTCCCGCTCCATTGAAGCCAAGGAGGCCAAAGCATTCCCCTTTGCTGACAGCCAAGGAGATCCTGTCCACTGCCAGCAGGGACTCCCGGCTATCATAGACCTGGTGGAGACCAACACAAAGCCATGTGGCACAGCCTGATGGCACAGCAAGGCAAGTGGTGGCTTTGTCCCTGAGAGGACACAGCTTAGCTGGCAGCAGGACGTTCAGGTCCACGCTCTCCTCACCTTGGTGAGCTCCTTGATGACCAGAGGGCTACTGAGAGATGACAGCAGTTCTGGTGGTGACTCTAAAACTTTCTTCCTCTCATCTGCCACATCCCTGTCCTCGGGCAGCACAGACACCCGATTCAGCAGTGCCACCTAAACATGGGGGAAGACACACCCTATGTTACTTGGCTGCTTGGGCTCCTTCAGGGTCCTCAACCCTAGCAGGTTTCACCCCTTCCATCAGCCATCTCTGGGGATGTCTTACTTCCCTTCCCAACCCATAAACTCAACAGGATCAGCCCCTCCAAGCAACCTCCTCCAGGGATGCTCCCTGGGAAGATGATTGAGGTGATGAGGACCTGTCTTCAGCTGACAGGGACCCCTGGGCTGGGCTTGGAGGGCACTTTACTGCTCCCTCCTACACCCTTCTGCTCACCCACTTCCGCCGCCTGCAGATGCCACAGATCAAAGTTCTCAGTCTCCAGAGAAGGTTTGTCTCAATGAGGAAGAGGAGGAAGAGGAAGAAGAAACCCTGGACGGCCAAGGAGGCCAGGTATCGCCCGATCCCAGGTGTCTCCCAGGAAAAGTAGTTAATCTGGTAACTGATGTCTGAGAAGGGATGGAACAAAATCAACACTTGGATCAGTCCACACTCTGGGGAGGGGCAGATAAGCTCCAGGGGAAGCTGTGAGCTCTGAGCTTTGCCAGGTTCCTCTCCATCCCACATTGGCTCCCTGCCCACAGCTCTTTCCAACACTTCCCACAAGGAGATGTGGATCTGGAAGGGATCTGGCAAAAGGCACTCACTGGAGGTATGCAGAGGACACCAATCCTGGGACTGGGGTTTCTTTACTTGTCTATGAAACTTTTCCTACCCTACATTTTCCTCCAAATCATGAGAAGGGAAAAGATTCCCTAACTGGATCACCTATGAGTGTGAAAGGCTGCCCAGTTTTTGCTTTACAATGGTACCTGGAGCTCCTGCCCAAATAGAGGCCCCATGATACTGCTCAGTTCCACCATCCACCCCACACAGACCCCCCGTGTGGGTATGGTGGGTGGGCCAGGTGAGGACCAACACAGAGACTCACTGAAGGCCTTGCAGATGAAAATGGCTTCAACAGAGGAGGTGCAGAACTGAATGAACTCGTAGTTCTGGTAGAAGTCACTGATGCACTGGCCCAAGCAGTAATTGGGTAAGACAAGAAAGACTTTATCCAGAGTTTTGGAGAGGTCCACCAAGCCAAGCTCTGAAAGAGGAGCACAGGAGGATCAATAGAATGGAGCTGGTTTGGGAGAAAGACCCTGGTACTGCCAAGTTCAGAAGGAAACCAAACAAATTTTGTCACGTTTAACGGGTGGGAATAGACTGTCATAGGGTTTTATTGCCAGTGTGGGGACAGCCCCGGGGTGAGAGTCCCCTTGGGGGCTGGACCTTCCTAGTGCTGGCTGGGCAGGTACAGAGGGCAGTGACCTACCTGGGATGCTCATGATGGTGACAGCAAGGAAGGTGGCAGTGCCAGAGAGGATGTTGAAGATGGTCAGACGGGTGTAGGCTGTGGCTGCCACTGAGAAGAAGAAACTAAGCAGGTACATGAGGGGGATGATGGCCCAGCCATAAAGAAGGAAGATCAGCATCACATCAACGAGGTGGCTGTCTTGGGTGAAAGCTTGCACATCAAAGGCTTGGAATATCACCTGGGGAACAGCAAGGCAAGGAAAATGCACATTTGGCTTAACTACAAGTGCAGTGTCCTTGTCTCAACAGCCCAGGCAGCAGCACCACACTGTCCTGGATAATCCCTCATGGATGGGTCCTACCAGCAGCCCGTTGTGTCCCCAAGGGAAGCCCTTTTCTGTACACTGGGATGCAGAAAGACAGATGTGGGAAATTTCTCTCCAAGCTCCCATGGATTTAAATTTTCTAGTGTCCACAGCCAAGTGTTCAGGTGCCAGAGGCTGCAGTAAACTGACCCAGCTGGTTGGGCATAGTCCAGCTCCCAGCAGGACCAAGGGACAGCTCTCTTGCTGGTCCCTTCTACTGAGACAACAACAGTGGCCTCATGCTTTTCCCTGCACTCACACACATACCAGAGGAGCAGCATCCAGCACACCCACCAACGAGGAGAGCATCAGGGTAACTCACCAGCATCAGAGCACAAGGGATGAGGAAATTGATGATGTCCCAGAGCAGGGCAGAGAGCCAGAAGTTGACCACGTAGACACCGCTGACAAACTGGACGTGCTTGGCCTTGATGGCCCGTTCGCTGACCAGCAGCAGTGCAAAGGTGCTGGCGAGAGAGGCCATCCCATAGAGCAGGTTGATGGCAATGGCAAACCCAGTTTGGCCTCTGTGGGGACAGAGGGGCAGGTTAGGGCAGGGACACCTCTGCAAACCAATGCTGAGGCCAGCACAGAATCACAGAATATCCCAAGCTGGAAAGGAACCACAAGATCACTAGTCCAACTTCTGGGCCTCCACAGGACACCCCAACAATCCCACCCTGTCTCTGAGAGCGTTGTCCAAATATTCCTTGAGCTCTGGCAGCCTTGGGGCCATGACCACTGTCCTGGGGAGCCTGTTCAGTGCCCAACCACCGTCCGGGGGAAGGAACTGAGATCCAACCTAATCCTCCCCCGAAACAACTCCGGCCATTCCCTCAGGTCTTGTCACTGATCACAGAGAGCAGAGATCGTTGCTGCCTCTCTGCTGCTCCTCCTGAGGAAGCTGTGGCCAGCACACCCACACTGGGCTTCTTGCAGCAGCTATGCTCCCACAGCAGGCAGAATAAATGCCTCAATGAGACCACCATCTTCCATGCACAGCCCACCCAGCACACCACAAACCTCCACCCTGCCCTGGTAAGGTCCTGCCTGGCCCCTCTGTACAGGTGAGGTTCAGACACCCTGGATGTGGTTTTTTGTGAAGCGTATGGCCACACAGCCCCCCTGCTCTGAGTTCTCAGGGAAAACCAACCCCAACCAGTATCTCGAGGGGAGCACCCAACCTCTGAGATACATGCATGGGGTGACATGGCTTCCAGGCTCAGGCAGGTAATTCAGCTCCCCTGCTCAGGTTTGCTCCCCTGCCCTCCTGAGTGCAATCACAGCTATGTTTGGGTCTGAGAAGCTGCAGCCTGGCTCCTCCACTGGCCCCAGTACAACCAAGCCAACCCGCACCCATTGGAGCCAGAAGCCCTCACAGGAAGGAGAGTGCCATGTCATCACACGTACTCCATGAGCTGGTCCTTAGCCTTCTCGGTGATGTTGCGAGGCTGGGGGTAGTTGGTGACAGTGATGGAGGCGTTTGGGCCTGCCAGCACCCTGAGGACAGCGTTGTCAGCCAGCATGAGGGCGGTGGCAGGGGAGTGGTAGGCCTGGTTGTTGAAGAGCGCTGTGACCACCGTGTGGTTCCCGGCGCCCTCGAAGGAGGCGGCTGCGATGTAGTGCTCGTTGAAGGCACCCCCTTCCTCAGAGGCTCGTGAGATGAGGTACTCCTGCAGGCCACCTGCCAAACACCACCGCTGTTACAAGCAGGCTCCATCACATGAGAGCTAAGTGAAGCCAACTGGAAAAGGCCCCGGGCAGCCCCAGTCCTGGTGGTCCACCCTAGGCCTGACCACAGAAACACAGATCCATAGAATCTAGAGAGTTGAAAGGGACTTACAAGGATCATCAAGTCCAACTCCTGGCCCTGGACAGGACACCCCAACAATCCCACCCTGTCCCTGAGAGCATTGTCTAAACACTCCTTGAGCTCCGGCAGCCTTGGGGCCGTGACCACTGCCCAAACACAGGGTTATGGAGAATACAGCTCTGCTTGGGTGAGGAGAGGTCCTTCCAGCTATGGGATACTCCTACACAGGAGCAGATACAAGGGAACATGTCGGACACACTGCAGCTGGGACCTAAACCACCCACACCACTGGCTCCACCTGTTCCACGGGTGGTCCCTAAGCCCTCACCCAGCACCTCCAGCGGTGACTGGCGCTGGGCATCCAGCAGCTCCACGTACTGCTCCGCCAGCCTCTGCGACAGCCCCGCAGCACCTGACACCGAGAAAGGCACGACGGTCTGGCCATAGGGCTCCAGCGTCAGCCGCAGCAGGGCTGAGTCCCGTGGGCCCGGGAAGGTCTTGGCCACGATGAGGGCAAAGGCAGTGAAGATCAGAGGCACGAGGAACTGAGCCGCCACCATCTTCCAGTTGCGCCAGCTGTACATGGCTCGCTTCATGAACATGGCGTAGAACTGCTGGCAGCACAGGTAGAACTGCGAGGGGAGAGGTCAGGTCAGGGTGAGCCCTGCCAGCTGTGGACACATCACCCCATGCAGCACCCCAAACCACCCCCCATCCTGCGTGCACTCCTCCAGGCTGCAGCAGAGCCTGCTCTCAGCCAAGCCTGTAAAGGGATTAGCAGGGCAGCTGCCTGGCTCCAGAATATCAACTTCACAGCTTCTGAATGGGACACAGCCACTGGCAGATCTCAGGTGTTAAAAGCAGCATCAGCTATGACCTTTACCTTCCTCCACCTCCCAGCTTTTGAGGCTCACAAATGGGATTACTGTGGGGCGGCTGCCACCGCAGCAGCTGGGTGAGACACCTGGGAGAGCCCAGACCAGCCCCTGCAACAAAGCCTTTGCTTTCCAAACCCTGCAATATCCTTCTCCCTGTTGACTTTGAGACATGCCCTTGAGAGGACAAGGGATATTTATCACAGGCGCAGAAGCAGCAGGGCATGAAGGGCTGCCAGGGATCTGGAACACAAGCCTAGCGAGGGAAGGAAGATGGATTTTCAACCCAAGTGATGGAACAATGGCAGGTGAAAACCTGGATCACCTTGAAGAACAACTCTGCAGACCTCAAGATTAACACTAAGAGGATGGCAATGACCAACTCCACCAACACTAAAAATCATTTGCCCCAATGATGCAGATTCCAACTTGATCTTCCAATTTCAAACCACACGCAATGAAAACAGCCACGGGGGAGCCTCTGTCTGGTAACCCTTCTCCAAACCCCCTCTTCACATGCCCACTTCCTGTTCCTGCTGCACTGACACCCCCAGCACTCACCCCGGTGTTGAGCTTGATGCTGGAGCAGTCCTCCGTAATGAGCGCCCCGCTGTCATCCGTCATATCTGTCATGCCACTCAGGCTGCTGGAGTCATCCATGGCCCAGTCGTTGGAACGTCTCTCGTGCTGGTACTGCAGAGCAGGCAGCTGGATGGCCTGGATATCCATGCTGGAGTCCACAAGCTTCCCAACCCTGTGCCAGGAAGGAAAGCGGGTGATGAAATACAGACCCAGGCAGGATCAAGCTGTTCCGAGCTGGGGAAGGCAAACCCAAGAGGCCAAACCCAACACATGCCCCAGGGAGCTGTGTAGGACATCACCAAAGCACAGGGGGACTGGACATCCCCCATGCCTACCTCAGAAAGACCTCCTCCATGGTGGTAACTGAGGCACCATAGCTGGCGATGCCCAGCTCCTCCCGCCTCTGCTCCAGCTCTGTGAACAGGGCCTCAAACCTGAGTGGAAAGGTGAGGCATTAGACACGCACACTCATGAGAGGGGGCAAGCAGGGGTACAGACCCCCAGCTGGTTTGAGTCCTGTAGGCAGCTCCAGGGCTGCATGAGGCACTGAGCAGCCCACTATCCCCAAGTAGGGTGCATCTTTGCACCCCATGGTGCAAAGCAAACCCCATTTGGGCTCCATCTGCTCTTCTTTCTTGCCTCAGCTATCACAGAATCATAGTCACAGAACTGTTTGAGTTTGGAATAGACCTTTACAGACCATGTCATTCCACCACCCATAGGCAGGGACACCTTCCACTATCTCAGGTTGCCCCATCCAACCTAGTCTTGGACATTTCCAGGGATGGGGCAGCTACAGCTTCTTTGGGAAACCTGTGCCACCGCCTCACCACTCTCACAGCCAAGATTTTTCTTTCTAATACCCAATCTAAATCTCTACTCTTTCAGCTTTAAGCCATTCCCCCTTGTGTTGTCCCTCCAGGCCTTCTCCAGGCTGAGCAGCCCCAGCTCTCCCAGCCTGCCTTCAGAGCAGAAGGGCTCCAGTCTGCAAATCAGCTTTGCTCCAGCAAATGTCCAGCTCCATGTCCTTCTGTTGGGAGTCCTAGACCAGGAGGTACCACAGCAGGTGGGATTTCACAAGGGCAGAGTAGATGGGGACAATCCCTTCCTTCAACCTCCTGGGTCCATAGGTTTGATTTCAGAGCCAGAGCCCATTGTTTGCGTCACCCTCCACACCACAGGAGAAACTGAATCCCATTTTCCAAGACCAGCACTGACCAGTAGCTGCCCTTTCCAGCAAGCCCATGAGGACAGTGTGTGCCCCAGTGCGTGAAGACCAGGGGACCCCCCAGGAGACAATGCCATTACCTGTGTGTGCTCTCCTTGGGCAGGATGAAGGACAGCTCTGCCCCAGCATTGCTCTCCATGGTGGCATTGGGCACGTACTGGCAGATGAGGCGGGAGATCTCTCCCAGGTTGCAGTAGGGCTCCTTCACCATCACCATGTGATATCCTGCTCCTGGGCACAGCCATGAAAGAAGGGAGAGGAGGGTCAATCTCAGCCCAGCCTGGCCTGGGGGCTGGAAGAGGGAGGGATGCTCAGGCATCACTTTGCCTGAGGCATGGACAAGATGCAGGAGCAAGTGAGGGGATGGGCCTCAGGAGAGGCACAATGGCAGGATGGGGAGCAACCAGCCGTCAGACAAGGAGCCCAGCTCTCCCTCCTGCCCCTCCTGCTCCTCCCTGGTGAGGAGAAGACATGGAGCATGGCCTGCTGCTCCTCCCTTACCGTATTTCCTCTTGAGGAAGAGCGAGGAGCCGCAGCACTGCAGCTCGCCCTTGGCCATGATGGCGATGCGGTCCCCCAGCAGGTCCGCCTCGTCCATGAAGTGGGTGGTCAGCAGGATGGTTCTGTTGCTCCTCTGCTGCTGCAGAAGGTCCCACGTGGCCCTGCGAGAGGCTGGGTCCATCCCTGATGTTGGCTCATCCAGCATCACCACCTGCACACAGGAGATGGGAGCAAGTCAGAAAGGGCTGGGAGAGGCCAAGGAGCGCAGGAGGGGACAATCCCAGGGTCCAGGAGGAACCTTGACCTCACAGCAATGACCTTGTTTGGAGGAGCAGCTGCCAGGCAGCAGAGCCTCAGGGCATTTGCCTCAGGGCAGTTGTCCCCCTTCTGGGGGTGCTCCTGCCCCCTCCCCGCTGGCCCTGCTTCTCTCATTGGCTCGCCATGGGAGGAACAGCCTCAGAGCCACCCCAAGGTCTGTGCTGGTCCCAGATTCAAGCTGAGCCCCATGGAAGCCACTTGCCTTGGAGTCCCCAATGAGGGCAATGCCGATGGACAGCTTGCGCTTCATTCCTCCAGAGAGAGCCTTGGTCAGGGAGTGGCGCTTGTCCTCCAGGTTGAGGATCCTCAGGATGTGGTTGATCTCTTCAGGGCACTTGGAAGGCGGGTACCCCTTCAGCTGTCGACAGGAAAGGGAGGGTTAAGCCCACCTGGAGGGCTGCCAAACCCCACCACACTCCCTCCTCCGCACCCAGGCAGGAAAGCAGGGAAGCAGAGATGGGCTTCCACCCACTCCTAAAAGAGCTGGCACAGCTGGTGGGGGCATTCTGCACAGCCAGTTCTGCACAGCCATGTTGTCCATGACCCTCCAGTCCTCCTGGGAGCAGCTCCTGTCTGCACATGAGGTGGGAAGAGGAAGCAAGGGCTGTTCTGCTTATCATGGAATCATAGAATCGTTTGGGTTGGAAGGAACATTAAAGACCACTTTGTTGCACTCCCTGCCATGGGCAAGGACACCTTCCACTATCCCAGGTTGCTCCAAGCCCCATCCAACCTGGCCTTGGACACTTCCAGGGATGGGGCAGCCACAGCTTCTCTGGCCAAGCTGTGCCAGGGCCTCTCCACCCTCACAGACAAGAATTCCTTCCCAATATCCCATTTAACCTTGCCCTCTGGCAGAGGGAAGCCATTCCCCCTTGTCCTGTCACTACATGCCTTTGTCCAAAGTCCCTCTTCTCCAGTTCTCTGGAGTCCCTTTAGGCACTGGAAGGGGCTCTAAGGTCTCCCTAGAGCCTTCTCTTCTTCAAGCTGAACAACTCCAGCTCTCTTAGCCCACCTCCAGAGCAGAGAGGCTTCACCCTCTGATCATTTTTGTGGCTTCCTCTGGACACATTTGATGGATCTCACTCTTCAGGAACCCAGGAGATGTCTGCTGGCTGCCCCCCAGTGCCATGCTCACCCCTGCATAGAAGTGGAGATGCTCTTCCACCGTCATGTTGTCGAAGAGGACATCGTGCTGGGGACACAGTCCCAGGCTGCGGCGGATCAGGACCATGTCCTGGGAGATCTCATAGCCATTGATGTAGGCCTGCCCGCCCGTCGGGGAGTGCAGTCCTGCGAGGAGAGACAGGCAGGGGCCTCGGCTCAGGGCTTAGGAGAACCTCAGTGGCAAAGAGCCAGTGGAAAGGTGGGGGATTCTGCTGAGCATTCCCCCCTACATGTAGCTTTCTGCCAAAAATCAGAGCAAATCTGTCTCCTGCTCAAGCTGGAACACAGCAGCTTCCTCCAAGCCTTGAGATGTGGAAGCATAGCATCAGCAGGTGGCACCCACATGGACCTAGCAGTGCAGGAAGGAATGGGCAGGCAAGCCTGGCTCTGAGCCAGGCAAAGGGCCAGGCAGGGCAAGGACAGAGCTCCAGGAAGGTCCCATGAGCCTCCTGAACTGCCAGGAACAGCTCAGAGCAACAGAGTACAGAAAGGGACCCTCAGAGGTCACTGTGTCCATCGTGCCAAAACAGGTGTCCCAGAGCTCAGCAGCTCAAGAATGCCAAAGTCTAGTTCTACCTTATCTGCCTTATCATGGCCTACAGAGATCCTGGAGTGGGTCTGGTGTCTTTTCAGGGCTCTCCAGCACAGTCATTTCTCCCACTGGCTGATCCCACTCCCATGGAGGGCTGAGCAGGGACCCCAAGCTCCCTCCATTTCCCTCTCACTAGCCCTGCACCCCTGGCCAACAGCTCAGCAAACCAAAGATGTTCCAGGGTGTAGTAATGCGTAATTAGCATATATTTCTCTCTGTATATTATTGTTCTGTTACTTGGTATGTTCCGGTATGTCCCCCACCTCTCACCCCAGATAGTTTGTCCCCTTCCCTTCTCCTCCCTTCCCATTGGCTGGAGCCCCCTATAAGAACCATAGGCCGGAAATGGGAAGGGCTCTTCCCTGGTTATCCCTGATAAGCTTGGACCCTCCACGAGGCCCGTTGCCTCTGGAGAGAATAAACTTATATTATATATAACCATGGAGAGCCGCCAGCATTTCCTTGTCCTCCGTTTCCCTCAGCCATCCCCCGGGGAGTGCAGGGCACACTCACCCGTCTGCAAACCCTGAAGAAGCCTCCTCCTACCGGTGCCCGAGGCCGAAGCAAGGCCTGGGCTGAAGAAGGAGCGAGGCAGGACAGGGGAAAACTTACACCGGGGAAGAGCAAAAACCCCTCCCCAACTTCAGAGATGAGGTTCAGCTCTGCCTTGAGGGCCCTTCCCCACCACACGCCAGCCCCACAGCAGGATGCTCCTACCTGTGAGCATGGATAGAGTGGTAGTCTTCCCAGCACCGTTGTGTCCCAACAGGACAGTGATCTGCCCCTCATACATGTTCACTGTAAGGTCTTTTACTGCCTCTTTCATCTTGTTTCCCACTTTGAAGACCTGCAGAGATCACATTAATGAGTTGATGCTGCACTCCAGGAAAAGTGCTCCCGGATGTGCCACCTCAGCTCCACCCAGCAGGCACTGCCTGGGATGCTCATGGGTCTATTCAGGTTAAATTTGGATGTGCCCAATGCTTCAGCCCACCACAAAATGCAGCCAGCTCTGGAGAACAGCCTTACTTGCCACACCCAGCTTTGGGCAGTGGGAGGATACAGAAGCTGCCTGCCAGCAGCAGATTTTACAAAACCAACATCATGGTGTGTTTGTGCCATGCTGGGCAGTCAGTACCTTGGAAAGGTGCTTTATTTTGATGCCTGACACAAGGTCAGCAGGTTCCTCCTCAATGTACTGACTCTTCAGGGCTTTCTCAGGGTCCTCCTCTTCCTCCTTCTCTTTCCCCACAACAGTTCTGGGCCGGCCACACCAGTAGGAGGGCTGATTGAGGAAAGAGAGAAATCAGGATCTGGCAGAACTCGTCTCTTCTCCCCAGACTTGGCCACCCAAGACAACTCCCAAGGATGTCTCAGACCACTCTCCTTGGCCTGGGAATTGCCAACCAGCACATCTTCAGCAGGCAGGGCTGACAGGATGGAACTGCTTCTCCTGCCCTGCTGCATTCCCCTGTCTCTCCCTTACAGTAGGACTGCCCATGGTTACACAGGAGCTTTTCCACATCTTCATTCCAGTGGAAAAGGTCAGTATTTCAATTAGAAGTAAAATCTCTCAGACTGAAGCACCTTGCACAGTAGAGCCCATGAGAGGGATGATCATCCCCTCCAAAACCCCTGACACACACTAAATACAAACAGCTTGGGATCCAGCTGCTGCAGTAAAAGCCTTTTTTTACTTTGACCTGATTCTCTGGGACTGAAATTAAGCGTTTGGGACCTTAAACCCTGTGGAAATTACAATTTAACAACTCCCAGATGCAAAAATTCGGCAGACAGCTGCACCTCTGCTCCCCTGATCTGGCTGCAAGAGGGAGTGAGATGCTGGAGTGAAACCATGCCAAGAAGGAATTTAGAGGGGAGGAGGAAAAACTTCTTTATCAAATAACAAGGATCCAGCCACAGGCCAAAGGGATTGTGTTGCTCTCAACAGTGCCCACCACAGCCGCAGCTGCTGAAGGTGATGTCAAAGGTTTGTCTTGGCAGAGTGAGGTTGGCTCAGCTGACAGGGTGACAGTTGTCACCCCTCCTCTGGCACAAGGGGGCTGGCAGTGGGATGGCAGCACTCAGGGGGTGTCAGATGACTGGATCTGGTTGCTTATACCTGGGGTTTCTCTCCAATGCCTTTGCTTGGGCATGAAGACCTTTAGCAACACCATGCATGCCAGGAAGTGTCAGGTCAAAGATTTAAAGCCAAAACGACCTTCACAGGCAGTACAAAAATTACAGCTGCATCTGCCTTTATGAAGGACATGCTGCAGATCCCGGGATTTTGGAGGCCAGATGGTGCCACTCTCATACATCAGACTAGTCCTCTGCATGGACAGAAGTGATGACAGTCCTTGAGTGATGCCCCTGGAGCCCAGGGAAAGGGGTGTAAGAAGTGCTCACCGTCAGGAAGAAGTACCAGGGCTGTGGCACACCGTACTCCCCGGGGAACACGGCCTCCACGTACCAGGCCACCACACCATAGAGCACCGAGTCCAGGAGCAGCATCCCCAGCACCTGGGCCAAGGTGAAGTTGTCGTCCACGCTAATGGGCTTCATGAGGTCCCTCCACTGGATGCCAGTCCCTGCAAGGCACATGGGGCACTGCCACCTCTGCATCCCCAGGAGGACACAGTGTTCTCCAGGACTGGCAGAGAGAATCCCCTCTCCCAGTTCACTGCTCCATAACAAGGAGCACCTGCACAGCTCTACAATCCCTTCTATGGATGGAGGGAGAAGGGGCACTGACACCTTGAGGCTCCCCATCCCACCATGCTCCTTCCATCCCTTTCTCTGCCACTGCCTGGGAAGAAGCAATTCCTTCTCCAGCATCATCCCTCCATCACCACTGCCACCCAATCTACTGTCAGCACTTTGTAAATGCATGGAACCAAGAGCAAAATTTTTCTTATTAAAGAAATTAAAGATATATATCAGGAAGGAGAAAACACAATGTTCCCACCCATTAGAACAGAATCCTTTTGGTAATTAAAGTGATGATGTCATTTGGCACAGCCCAGGGGCACAGAGGCACAGCCCTGGTGGGAGCAATCAGCAATGCACCCTCCTGCTCTCCTTGGGAGCAGGAAAGTGCTTCTCCCCAAGGTCGTTCCACCAAGTCAGTCCCATCCCACCATAAAAATCAGGCTGGCTCCTTTTCCCAGGGACAGGATGTTCCCTTCCCAGGAACAGATGGCATTGCTCACCTTTCCCTTCGAACATGCCGATGAGCTGTGCCCCCATGGCCATGGCCACGTTGGAGATGAGGCAGGATGCCAGCTTCTGGCTGTGGGACATCAGGTCGTAGCGGGGCGAGATGAAGAAGTAAGGGATGTAGGAGAAAAAGTAGAGGAAGCCACCAGCAGCAGCCGCAACATTTGCTGCCAGCACAGGGAAAAGCGGGAGAGAAAATGTCATTAACAGGGTGATGCCACCCAGGATTCCTCACCAGATTTCCACCCAGGGAGATTCCAGCCTTTGACACAAAGAGTGGCTACAAAGGGACAGGACAAGGACATGCCCATGTCCTACAGCAAGGCAGAAGCCACATCTGACCCCAGCTTCTGCAGCTGCAGAAGCCCCCTGCCCATCCCAGAGCAGAGTGTCCTGGGGACAACACAGCTGGATGAGGCCCTAAGGCCATTGAATCTCAAAATCACAGAATGGGTTGGGTTGCAAAGGACCTTAAAGACCACCTTATTACAACCCCCTGCCATGGGCAGGGACACCTTCCAGTACCCCAGGTTGCTCCAAGCCCTGTCCAACCTGGCCTTGGACACTTTCAGGGATGGGACAGCCACAGCTTCTCTGTGGATTCCATCCTAATCCCTAATCTAAATCTCCCCTTTTTCAGTTTAAAGACATTTCCATTGTCCTGTTGCTTCAGTCCCTTGACCGAAGTCCTTCTCCAGCTCTCCTGGAGCCCCTTTAGGCATTGGAAGGAGCTCTATAGTCTCCCTAGAGCTTTCTCTTCTCTGGGTGAACATCCCCAGCTTTCCCGGCCTGTCTCCAGAGCAGAGGGGCTCCAACCTTTGGGGCATTTTTGTGACTTCCTATAGGCCTGCTCTGGTTTGAGAAGTAACAGCACACACATCTCTTCCCACACACTGTAGGGAAAATGCAGCCAAAAAAGGGGGGAAAGGCCCCCACTCCACACGTGGAAGTAATCAGTAACACAAGGAGAGAGCAGGGAGGGACTCACCTCGTGAGAAGAAGGTGCTCACCATGAAGTTGAAGGAGATGGAGGAGATGGAGAAGATGGCAAGGAAGGTGAACACCAGCGTGGGGTCACTGTTGGTGAGCACTGCTCCCTGCTCGCTCACCTGCCAAGAAAATCTGGTGACTCCTGGGGCTGCCGGAGTGGCCAGTGCTGTGGCACATGTGGGCAGCCCAGACCTGATGCTACAAGGGTTAGAGACAAACCGAGATGGGTGAGGACACCCAGAAACTCCCAGACCCCTCCAGAGGGAGGAAATACAGGTTGCCCTCATGTGACATGGGGTCTAAAGGCAGGAGACCCCCTCCGGCTTCCCACAGCATGGATGGGCACATGCAGAGGGGAGAGCTCGAGTCCCTCCAAGGGCTGTGGGAGGATGGTCCTGCTCTGCACAGTCCATGGGGCTCCCAACCCCCAGACCCCTCCAGGTAGAGTCACCCCTGCCATGAATAGAGCTGTGGGGTAGTGCTCCCCAGCTCACCCTGGGAAAGGTCAACTCCAGCCCTCGGAAGAGCCCTGGGACACCAGGACAGTCCCATGGCAAAGCAGCCCTGTCATCCCTTGCCAACACAGAGCTCATGGCCTGGGGACAGACGCTCACCTTGACACAGAAGAGCACGGTGACGAAGAACACGGACACCAGGAGGAAGAGGAAGAACATGAGGAACCAGGCACTCCAGTGCAACCAGTTGCTGAGGCCCATCATGCGCATGTACTCCTGTGGGAGGTCACAGCATCACCCAGGGCAGCTCCCACACTTCCTGGGCATGGCTGGAGGTGGCTCTGCTCCATGGCACAAGCGAGGAGGTAGCAGCCCCAAGTGCCACCAGAGTGGTCATGTGCAGCCACCAGCACAGTATGGTGTCCCCACCTCCCCAGACACGGCTGCCACTGCTACAGGAAAACATGTCCCCAGAGAGCTGAGCTGAGCCCAAACCCACAACAGGGTGCCAGTGGTGCCACCAGGGCCACCCAGCAGCGGGCAGGATATCCAATGCTTGGGGGAAGCCCAGCCTTGCTGTTGTAACCATGCACTAAGCCCCAGCTGCCCACACAGCACACAAACACAAGGGTCTCTATACTCAAAAGGGCAAAAAACTTCCTTCCCACACACTGAACTCTTGAATCCACCAACTTCAGAAGCGACAGGTGTCGAGCTCTCTCTCAGCCCAGGAGAAACACCACCCCTGTGGTCCAGCACCTCAGGTTGCCCAGCTGAGCCTCTTCCCAGCAGCAGGATTAGCAACATTCCTCCCTGGGGCTTGTTAATCCGCTGCCATCCCCACCTCCTGCTTGCTGGCTCAGAACCCAACTGGGATTTTGTTCCTAATTTAAAGGCATCATCCTCTGGCAAATGTCACAGAGGGAGGGGAGCACCCAGATGTCCCACCACTCACCTTCAGCTTCTTCTCCTTCTCGTGGACGACAGCGCGGACGATGTTGAGGGAGGTGTAGGTGAAGCTGAGCATGAGCAGCAGCGGCAGCTGGTTCTGGATGGCCAGGAGGAAGAGATCATTCACATAGGCTGGGAAGGGGAAGCGCTGCACCACCACTGTGATGTTCTCCAGCAGGCTGGCAGAGCTGGCACTGGCATGGTACTGCATGATGGCCCTGTCCACTGCGTGCTGCACCGCCAGGAAACCCTCCCGGAGATACCCTGCACGGCACAAACACATGGGGAATACAGATGGGTCCAGGGTTTGGAGGGAGAGACAGCTTTTGCTTGGGAAGAAAGAGCAGCAGGGACCAAAAACAGTGTGGAGGAAAAGCAAAGACGCATCACTGGGGAAGGATTTATACCACAGCAAATTCACAGAATCACAGAACGGTTTGGGTTAGAAGGGACCTGAAAGACCATCTCGTTCCAACCCCCTGCCATGGGGGGTTCCACTAGACCAGGGACACCCTCCTCTAGACCAAACCACTCTCTCATAATCATTATTTAGGAGATGGCAGGAAAATGCAATTCACACCATGTCCTGCAGCACAGCTGTGATTTTGTAAGGGGGAGATTCTCCATCACCATCAACCGCAAGTCACTGAGCTTGTGTTTGGTCCCCCTTTCTTTGTAAATCAAAAGGACATGGGATATTGAACAGGCTGTAGTGAGGAAGAATATATCCTGTGACTCATACGTGTGGCTTAAACTTTTGTGCATTAGAACACAGTGAAAAAAATTTAATTTCCCAATAGAGAATCACAGAATATGTCAAGGATCATGGAGTCCAACTCCTTGCCCTGCACAGCACACCCCAACAATCCCACCCTGTCCCTGAGAGTGTTTTCCAAACACTCCTGCAGCTCTGGCAGCCTTGGTGCTGTGCCCACTGCCCTGGGGAGCCTGTTCAGTGCCCAAATACCCTCTGGGGGAAGAACCTTTTCATGAGATCCAGCCTAAACCTCCCCTGAAACAGCTTTAAATAACAAAATAAACTTAAATAGTTTATTTTTAAGAGGGATTGCTGCCAGGTGTTACCTGAACAGGAACTCAAATTCTCTTACAAAACCCGAAATGAGCATTTTGAAAGTCAGTTGGTTACAATGACCCTGAGAGAGGAGATGAAAGTGGGAATATGAGATCAGGAAAAGTGTTTGATATGAACTCAATTACAGAGCAAACACTCTGGGGCTCAGGTTTATTCACACACTGCGAGCAAAACCTGTTTGCCCACTTCCTCACCCTCTTACTCTCCCCGGACATTGGGATCCAACAACAACACAGGGAGAAAATCCAATGAGGGAAATATCCCCTTGGCCACAGCAGGGGAAGCTCCCAAAAAATCCAGTCCTAAGCCAGCACCAGTTCCAGCTCCAGCAATGTCTCCTTGGCTCCTGCTGTGCCAGTGGTTTGGCTGCTCTTAAACACCTCAAACCACAGAATCGCTCTACTTACTTTGCAAGTGCTTCAGCAGCACAATAAACACTGGGCAGTTTGGATGGTGAAATAAAATATCCATTAAAAAACAGAAATGGGGAAAAAAAAATTTTAAAATAGTTCATGTACATTAAAATTTATTCTTATCCAACCTTGTTCAGCAGAGGTGCCCAGAGGGCAGCAGTGCCTGTGGAGTCACAGGATAAACTTGAAATAAAGAATATATATAACAAGCGTAACAAAATTGCAAATATATTTACATAATATTTACATTATAAATAATATTTCACATATATAAATAAATAACTTCAATTTAAATAATATATCAGAATAGATCCATAAATAAATATAAAATAAAATGGATAATAGATAATTTAATTAATATTTAAATATAATTATTTTTAAATTACGTCATTTGATGAATTGTTTATATATCCATTGATACAAATTGAATATAAACACCCATATAAAAATATAAGAACTTGATTATTTTTGTATTTATATAGATTTATACACACATTTAGAAAATTTTAACAGAAAACCCCAAATAAACATTTAACTACTGAATTACTTGTTTGCCTTCACATAAATTTACTGTTTATATAAATTCAAATAAATATTTGTTTTGTTTGTAGTTACAAATTATATTTTATATCTAAATTATATTTTATATATTATATATTATGTTATATATTCTATATTTACATATATATAGAATTCTACATTTATTCTCTCTCTATATATATTACATAAATTTAATACTGGCATAAATATAATAAACATTCCACTATAATTCATTGGATTTAGTTTCCTTTTAAAAATTAACCTATTGCTTTAAAGGCTCAGCTGCTCAGGGCCCCCTGCCAGGGGCTGGGGTGCTGCTCGGGAGGTGACCCCCACGGGGTGACCCTCACCTGGTGTCCCACCATCGGCAAACTTGGCCTCTCGGGGGCCGGGCAGCTGGAAGAGCGGGAAGAGGTAACTGGTGTGCCAGTCACGGTCCAGGTTGGGGTTGAGCCCTGTCTGCTCGCTCCGCGGCGCGTTCCTCGGGCTGTACTTGAAGCGCAGCTCATACTCCACCTACGAGGAGCACATGGAGGTGGGACACAGCGGAGTGACCGGAGTGACACCTGGATGTGTCCCCACGTCCCCCGGGGGCTCACCTGGAGGGGCAGCGGGGCCGTGCTCTGCGGGAAGTGGTGCCGGAACACAACGGCAGCCAAGACATTGCCCGAGCGGTTGTCCAGCCTCACGTACTCCTCAAAGTCCTTCTCCGAGGCAAAACCCTGAGCTGTGGAGGGGGGAAAACATGGAGATGCAGGAACAGGGCATGGCAATGCACCATGGGTGATGCTCAGCCATCAGGACCATTGTATGGTCCAGGACATGAGGATTTATCTGTGCCTGCTGTTGGACACGGGGAGCTACGTGGGATGCTGTAACTGTATCCTGGACATGCAGACATTCCTCCTCCTTGAGGAGTCAGCTCTTTCAGAGAAAATCCTAACAGTTTGGAACACCAAGTGCTAAAATTTTCTGTGCCACAAGATTTCCAAAAATACTCTCTCAGGAAAGCACCAGCCACTTCCCTTTAACTATTTTAGGGCAATATTTTTGTAGATGGAAACTGAAAAAAGAAGGCCACCAAAAATCAACCCCAAAATCACGTTGTTTTAGCGAAAAAAAAATCAAACCATTGCCTTGAAGTTCTGAAAAAAGTTATGTGTCCCAGGAATAGAGCATCAGGATTTAGCATCAGGCTTTAGCATCAGAGTCACAGAACTGTTTGGGCTGGAAGGGACCTTAAAGCTCATTTCATTCCATCTCTTGCCATGGGCAGGGACACCTTCCATTATCCCAGACTGATCCAAGCCCTGTCCAACCTGGCCTTGGACATTTCCAGGGATGGGGCAGGCACAGCTTCTCTGGGCAACCTGTGCCAGGGCCTCACCACCCTCACAGCCAAGAAGTTCTTCCCAATCACAGAATGATGGAATAGTTTTAGTCGGAAGGGACCCTAAAGACCATCCAGTTCTAACTCCTTGCCACAGGCAGGGACATCTTCCACCAGACCAGGCTGCTCAGAATAAAGATTCCCAGGAATCTGTGGGGTGGAAGGGGCAGCCCTGGCACTGCTCACCTCTGATGTTGATAGGCAAAGCTCTCTCCACCGCCTCGGCGATGCTCCGGACGGCGCTGCTGTTGGAGGGGACATAGGCCAGCTCCCAGGGATTGCTGGGGTGCCGGGAAGAGAAGAAGGTGGGCAGGTCATCCACGGATTCAGTGGGGTAGAGGGTGGCATTGGGGTGGCTGACAGAGTGCACCCGGTGCCGCAGCGCGATCAGGATGGCGGCGAAGAGCAGCGGCAGGCAGACCTCGATGAGTGTCACCAGGATCTGCCTCTTCTGCAGGACAGATACAAATACAGAGCTAAGCACATACAGGTATCTAGGACAGCTATCTGTCTATACATAGATAGCAATGTGGGATAGAGAAAGAAAAAGATGGGAGCATGGAAGGTAGATCAGAACAATAACAAGGTTCAGGGCATGGAAACATCATGGAGCAGCAGCATTCTTGCATTCCACAAGATTTCACAACCTGGGGTTTTCTGGAGCCCAGGAATGATGCTGTACTGGTTCCTGCATCCTTTGGGACTGTCCAAGGTGTCCCTTTCCTAAGAACTGCTCCAGCTCAGACCACCATTCATTAGAACCTTCCCCACTTGAATGATCCAAGCTGGTTGTTTGTCCTTTTCCTCTGCCCTGGGGCTTTGCTGAGTGCAGCAGCACTGCTGGAACCAGTGAAGCTCTTCCTGCTGGAGCTGAGCAGCTGCAGGCAGCAGGATATAGGATCTGCATCCCAGGATGGGACCCAGCAGAGGCTCTGGCAGAGGATTGCTGCGGTATGGTGAGAATACCCATGGGCTCAGCCTGCACCCCAAACCCTGCCTGCACTACACATGGTGGCTCATTATGTTTCTTAATTGAGGTTCAAGCAACTGGATAATGAACTTGAGCCTCATACCAGAGCATGACCCTCCGGAATATGACCCTCCAGCAGCTTCCTGCAGGGCTACCCCTCCTACAAAATTCCCAAATTCCCACTAACTGATAACACCCACCACCAACACATGTTCATTAGCATCCAACACAGGTTAATTAGCACTTCAAACTGCTCATCTCAGGGGAACTGAGGTTATCTGAGCAATCTGGTCTAGGGGAAGATGTCTCTGTGCATGGCAGGGGGTTGGAAAGAGATGAGCTTTAAGGTCTCTTCCAACCCAAACCACCCTGGGATTCTGTGATCTCTGACTAGAAGGCCAAGTGGAGCAGTGGTCCTGACCAGCACCATGCACACCCACCTCCCTGCAACATGACCCCCCCTGATGATTTACTGCAAGTGCCAGGACACCCTGCTGGCTGATGGATTCATGCTCTTAACATCACTGTGATCACTGGGCTGCGAGCACTGGAAGCTGCATCACCCAAGTGGGGAGGGAATGGAGAGGGAGTCACAGAGCTTGGCTGGGCACACCCTGTCTCACCATGGGCTGGAGGGCACAGCTCAGCCAGGCAGGCCCAGGTAGGAGAGGTGAAACCTGGACATTTGTCACCTTATTTAACTGCACAGGTCGCCCAGAGAAGCTGTGACTGCCCCATCCTGGAAGTGTCCAAGGCCAGGCTGGATGTGGCTTGGAGCAACCAGGGATAGTGGAAGGTGCCCCTGCCCATGGCAGGCATTGGGACAAGACAGTCCCTTCCAACCCAAACCATTCTCGGATTCTCTGATTTCCTCCTGCAAATCAAGGTCCTTTTACCCCACTCCAGGCACAAGAACAGCACAGCACTCCCAGCCTCAGCCAGGGCAGTGACAGC
>WEIV01001335.1:61842-81789 GCA_013390005.1 Calyptomena viridis | reverse complement strand
CGGCTGCGGGCTGGTGTACGAAGGTGCTGTGGGGCCCGGGGAGGCGAGGGGGCGGTGGGGTCGGTTGGGGCTGTCGGGACGGCCCTAAATCCCCAAAATCCACAAACGGAGTGACATTGAGGTGACACTGGGGTGTCTGCCGGGCTGGCAGCGACCCACAGGCCTGCAGGGTCCTGCATTCGTAGGGTATCCTGGCTGGGAAGGGAACCAAAAGTATTCTGGAGTCAAACTCTGCACAGCACACCCCAGCAATCCCACCCTGTCCCTGAGAGCGTTGTCCAAACCCTCCTGGAGCTCTGGCAGCCTTGGTGCTGTGCCCACTGCCCTGGGGAGCCTGTTCAGTGCCCAACCACCCTCTGGGGGAAGAACCTTTTCCTGATATCCAACCTAAACCTCCCCTGACACAGCTCCTGTGATTCCCTCCCAGGGCATCTGCCCGTGACTCTGTCACTGATCCAAGGCCAAGCCGAGGCCAGGCTGCTCTGTTGTGATGAAATGCCCATCCTTAGGGGCCGCACTTCCTCTTGGGTTTTTTAGGTCCAAAACCTAATTGCTGGCAGCACTGTGCAGCAGTTCTTGTGTTCTGGGTGGTGTCAATATCCACTAAATGTCGGTTCTGTATTCTCAGCCTGTTCTGAGGGCCAAAAGAAAGCAGCTACATCACGTGGGCTGCTTCTCAGTCATTTAGTGACTGCTGATCTTTTCTCTCCAATCTAGTTGTAAATTCCCAAAGGGGAGTTTACGATCTTATTCTCTGTTTTTAACTTGGAAACTGTATGGGAGGAATTTACTCAGTTACTAAGTTTTGCCTGTGATTTGGCTTTACTTTCTTTTTCATTACTTCAGTTGTTGCATAACAAAGTCTGAGCATCTATCGATTTAAAAAAAAAAAAAATCAGAAAGTGAAAATCAATAGGGCAGGGTGCTTTTATAGAAATAAGTTTTGAGTGACCTGTGTACATCACTTGGTCCAAGAGCAGAAAAACAGGAACTGCCTGAGGGTCAAGTCATGGGTGCAAATCCTTTTGGAGAAGGGACGCCACATACAACTCTTAACATCCATACAGGGCAGAGGGACTTTGGCATCTTACAGACTTGTCAAACCACGAAGTGAGCTGGAGGGAATGCTCAGGCAACGAATTTGAATGCACCTTTGAGATTCCAATAATGATATGTTCTTTACATGCCCCTTCAAAGCCCCTCGCTACCATAGCCATGCCCAGATGCTCCTGCGACTTAAGCAGAACTGCACTGGCAGCTTGTCAGGGTGCTGAGCTCCTGGAGCAAGGTAAGAATTATTTTGCAGTGATCTGGGAAGGCACAATCACAGAGGATGCTTTGCAAAGCCCAAGTGAAAGAAGAGGATAAGTAAATCCAGGCTGCATTTAGTGATGCAGAAGCTCTTTTCTGTGCTCCTGTAACCGCATCTGTTTCATCCTTCCACAGCACAGTCAGCATCTGGAACCTGTCCTCAAAAGCAAAGCTACTCCCTCAAAATTGTGAGTTTTGATCTGTTTGGGTAAGGAATAGTGCATAGAGTACTGTGTTCCAATCCATAGGCTAGGAGTGTCCAAGGAATTGGGAGAGAGTGGTCACAGAGGCCCCTTCTAGCTCAGGGGATGGATATAGCTCCTGAGAGTGTCCTGCCTGGAATTCAGTACAAGTTGACTCTTCCACTAAAGATGATAAAGAAATAGATATGAGGATTAAAAAAACCCAAAAGCCTTAATCACAGGAGGTTGTTGCTTTGATCTATCATGCTCAGTAGCCTCCAGAATTGAATTGGGTGCTGAGAAGTGGAGATCTTGATTCAGGAATGTCAGACCAACTTTCCTCCTGTGTAGCTGAAGTCTGGGAGAACTGGAGAGGCTGGAATTTGGTGCTGTGTGATGAGCCAGCATGGAGACACTCCATAAAGTCAAGGCATGCTTTTAAATCAAACAGGAATTATAGTAGGGAATCCCAAGCCAGCTTTCCAGGCACTTATCAATACCTTGGGTTCTCCAGAAATGTGTGATTTCCAGTAATAGCTGTTCTGTGGTGGACTTTCAGTCAACTGATTTTCAGTAGCTCACAAACTGGAGCAGAAAGACAGTTTTCTTGTCTGTTGTGGCTCTTGGGGGTTGCTGGTCTGTAGGAGGGCCAGTGCTGACTGATGGCTCTGTGGGGCTCTTGCAGGCACTTGAATAATCATTCTGCCTTTTGTCAGAGGAAACATGTAAGAGGATGGAGAAGGAATACAGTGTTGATGAGAAAATACAGCTAAGTGCCACAAAACTAGAACCAGTAGGTGGGAAACTGTAATCACTTCTGTAGGTAACAATCCAAACTCCTTGTTTTGCACCTTTTGGCATTTTGCTTGGTAGTCTGCTGATGCCACTTGTGATTGCAGAGCACTCTGGAGTGTGATAAGGCACAGGAGAGCTTTTTGACTCTGGGGTTTTGTGGCTCAAATGGGCTCACCAGACAAAGTGCAGAGTGAAATATCCTCTGGGACATGGTCTCTGATCCTCCTCTGAGCCTGCTGATCCTCCAGTTTAGTATCAAACCATCTAGAATGTAACACTGCTGCTTCCTCCTGTCAGGTGATAGCAGGTGTCCTGAGTTAGTTTATGTGTTGAATATCTGTGTGTGTAGGCAAACTGAATGTCAACTGTGTGCATTTGAGGTCGCTCGACAACAGCAGTATCTTAAATATCACAAATACAGACATTTTAAATTGTCTCACCTTCTGACAGCTAGAATAAAGTGTCATAGCTCTCTGTTGAGACTTGCCTGTTTGCAGAAATGCCCTCATCCCTGCTGGGGCTCCCTTTAATATAACAGCTTTGGGACTGGAGCTTGCTCCAGATTTCTGGATGGGTTGCAGTGCCTTGGCTGTCCTTACCCCACAGACAGCTGTAAATGGCACTGCTGGAAAGGCCTCAGCTGAGACAGCCACTCCCTTGTTCTGTGCTGATGCTCAGAGTTTATGGGGTTGTTAGGAGAACATTAAATACTGAACCAAAACACTTGAGCTCTGTTCTCAGCTCTGTTAGTTGATTTTTTAGGGGGCTTGTTGCTTTCTTTAAAATGATTAGTGAAGGTCCTGTAGCAATCTTGCCCAAGTTTCCCTTTCCCGCAGGATGTGTGTGACTGAAGTAATGCTCCTCCTTCCTGTTCCCTTTAGGATGCCAAAGATGGGAGGATCTACAATGAACAGAATTTCTTCCAGCGAGCTGCCAAGGCAGGCACAGGTTGGTATTCCTTGGGAGGGCAAGGACTGAGGAAAACTGGCATCCCCTTCCCATCAGTTATGTGAGTCTCTTGGAAGCCCAGGATAGGATAAGCTAATTCTCTGATTGCTTAGTGCTGAGTTCAGCCAAGAGCCGGCTCTCCCAGCAGTCTGTGTGCTGTAGGACACAGCAGTATTGGCATTCTGAAGCTTTATTGCTCTACACACTCCTGTCCAGCCCTGCAGCCTGACCCACCTTGACTCCCTCTCTCTCTCCTGTCCTCCTTCCACAGGCAGTTTTTTCAGCTGCTCTCTGGTATTGACTCCTTTGACCCCAAAACTTGAGCAAGAGCAAAGCTGCCCAGAGAATATAGGCAGGGGTGATGCAGGAATTGATGTCAAACATGCATCTCTGGGAGGACTATAAAAATCTGTTTTTCCATCCCCTTCTTGTTTTCCCTAGCCCTGTAGTAACCCTTTAGCCTGCTCTGGTATTCCCAGCATCTTCCCTGTTCCATTCCTGCTCTGCAGTGCTGTGTGCATTGACATGCCAATACCCCTACACATCAGGCTGGAATTTTGGGGACAGAATCAGGATGAGAGAGGCTTCCCGCTGCCATGTGCCTTGGGCAGAGCAGGCCTTTGGAGGCAGAGCATCCCTGACTGAGCTCCTTCCTCCTGGAGCCCCACAGCAACATCTGCTGCACTGTGTCCTCTTCTGTCCCCCTGTAGTGGAGAAGTGGAAGAAGTGGCACTCTGTGCCTTTGCTGGGCATCCCCAACTGTGTTGGCTTTGGACTGCATGCAGACAGCTACAGGTGAGGCAACTGGGAAGGGCCCAGCTGAGCTCTTGGGCCATCTTTGTGAGCTTTCCCTTCTCCCCTTTCTGTCTGCTAGTCCTTTTGTTGCCGTCCCCTGGGCTCTTGGCCTTATGCACTTCTCCTTTCTTGTTTACTAAATGCTCTGCCTCATTATCCTGTTTCCTTCAGTCCTTTTGCTGCTGGTGAAGCCATTGCTTTTGCTGCTGTTGCCTCCCAGACCTTATTCCTGCTCTTTACACCACACACAAAGGGCACACTCAGGCTGTGTATCTGCAACACATGACCATGTGTCGCCTTTGTAAAAAGTTTTCTCGTCTTAAAAGTCAAGGAAATGTTTGCCCAGGTCAACTTGAAGTGGGATCTAGTGGATCACTTGACGAGTGTTTGTTGCAGTGTTCCCAAACCAGGTAGGTACTGCCGTGTGCAAAGCCATTTTCTCTTGTAGGTTTTTGGTGTTCTCTGACTTGGGGCGAACTCTGCAGTCGGTCCTGGGCGATGGCTTGAACCTGCTGAGGGAGAAGGCAGCTTTTCAGATTGCAGTCAGGCTGGTATGTGGAGAGCCAACGCTTCCCAAGCACTTTCTTTTAAAGCTGCACCAGGGGCTTGGCTGGGGTTTCTAAGTAGCATCTCTTGAGCCTCTTGTAAACTTGAGTAGCATCTTTTGAGCAGTGTGTCACCTTGAAGGGATTTGGGGTAAGGAGAATGAGAGAAACATGACCTTTGAACTTAGAGGCTATGAGGTGATGCTTTTTGTGCTCCACACAGACCTGGGGAGCTGGGGAGGGTCCAGCTCAGTGACAGCCAGGGTGCTGCAGGAGCCTGCATGGATCTGATAGACTCCGCTCTGTTTATTCCCAGCTAGACTGCCTGGAGTACATCCATGAGAATGAGTATGTGCACGGGGACATCACTGCTGAGAACATCTACTTGAACCCAGCAGACCTCACACAGGTGGGGAGGGAATGACAGTGGAGGTGGGCTTGGGAAATGGGATAAGGCAACCCCCAGGCCAGAGCAGCCTGTGCAGTGCTCCAGCAGGCACTCTGGTGCAGGATTCACCTCCCCACAGCTCAGGTGTGAGCTTTTGGTGTCTTGCAGGTGAGCCTGGCTGGCTATTGCTTTGCATTCAGGTACTGCCCTGGGGGCAAGCACGTGGCTCGGAGGGAGGGCAGCAGGACCCCCCATGAGGGCACAGTGGAATTCATCAGCCTGGACAGCCACAAGGGCACAGGTGGGTCTGACTTCCTGATACAAGCTGGAGCTGTTCCTGGGGCAGTGCTCCCTGGAGCTGGGGCTCCCTGTTGGCATTGCCGTCACTGCTGCTTTCCAGGCATTCACATGCACCAGGAAGCAGGTTCCTATCTGGGCTCTTCACTCCTGCCTCTCTCTGGGCTGCTGTGCTGGGACTCGCCAGGTCGCTCAGCGACTGCAGCAGGGATGTTCCTGCTCCATCTGGAGCCTTGGCTGCTACAGGCATGTGAGGAATAGAAAACAGGGCCCTTCGTGCTGGCTTAGCAGGGATCTGTTTCAAGCCAGGCTGGATCTCTGCCCAAAGCAGATTTGCAGCAGGCTCTTCTCTGACCTTAGAGCAATGAGAGCTGGAAAAGCATTTATATCGATTTATAATTTTGGTTGGAAAAGATCATTGAGTCCAACTGTTCCCTCAGAACTGCCAAGGCCACTGCTAACCTATGTTCCCAGGTGCCACATCCACAGGGCTTTTAAATCCCTCCAGGAATGGAGACTCCACCACTGCCCTGGGCAACCCAACTCCAAAATAGCCAGTCCTTCTCCTGTTTGGGATGAGACTGCTCTATCCCAGCATTCAGCATGTCTTTGTCCAGGAGCTGGGAGGTGGTTCCTCATCTGTGGGAATCAGCAGGCTCCCAGGGATATTGATACCCAGAGCACATCCTAATGAAGCTCTCGATTTTGTTACTTCTGCCCCTTCATGAGTGATGTGTGAATTGCCTATTCCCATCAGGACCATCTCGTCGGAGTGACTTGGAATCTCTGGGCTACTGTCTTCTGAAATGGCTCTGTGGCTTATTGCCTTGGTCTAATGTACTGGACAAAGTGGAAAGCGTGGTGGAGCAGAAGGAAAGGTAGGAGGAATCATCTACTCCTTTGGGAAATCAGCAGAAAGCAGTGAGGGAGGTTCTGTGACTGAAATCCCTCAGTCACAGGATGCTGCTGGGATGGGGTAAGTCCCAAGGCTGAGCCTGGCCCAAGGGTGCTGGATGAACCTGAAATTCTGCTCCGTTCAGAATGTGGCCATCTGAATTCATCCTTTTGGGGTTTTTTGTCTCTATTGCCAAAGCCAGGTGCTCAGGTGCCTGCTTCATTGCTTCTCACCTGACAGCACTGTGCTATTCCAGGTACAGAGAGGATGTGGAAAGCCTTCTCCGACTGTGCTTCAGGCAGAGATCTGTTCCAGGTATGGGCTTGCTCAGGGGCAGTGGGACTTGAGGGAGGATGACTGACTGTACCTGCAGCCAGAACCCTCTCTGTGCTGGGCTGCAGGTCCAGGATGGCTTCTGGTGGTGAGTGACCAAGTATTGCAAGGAGTGGTTGGCAGGCTGGGAACAAATCCCTTATTTTCTGTAGAGCAAAACAAGGAGGGCTGCCTCCTATGATTTGTTTCATAATGCTTGCTGAAGGGACAGGTGTTCTGGTGGGTTTAAAAATGCAGTATTTGGGGCTAAAGGTCATTTCTCCATCCCATTCTCTTGCTCAGAGAAGCTGTGGCAGCCCCATTCCTGGAAGTTTTCCAGGCCAGGTTGGACAGGCCTTGGAGCAACCTGGGATAGTGGAAGGTGTCCCAGGAAACAAGATAATCTTTAAGGTCACTCCACCACAAACCATCTTGTGATTCTATTTTATTCTCTAATTCTATGATCCTGTCTTTGAGCTTTGTATTAGCCTTGGTTTGGTTTTCCTCTCTGCAGCTTCCTGGGGTGGGTGGAATACAGGTGAGCACTAGGCAGCTGGAATTGCTGTGCTGCTCCAGGTGTGACATCCCTTGCTTTGCAGAGGCCCTACAGAGCTACCTGGAGCAGGTGATGGCTCTGGAGTATGAGGAGAAGCCTGACTATGAGGCCCTGAGGCAGCTCTTCAAGAAGCCCCTGGCAAAGATGAAATCTTCAGCTTATGACTCCATGGATGTCCAGATGGTGCCCTAGGTGAGTGCCAGCAGCTGGGGCAGCAGCACAGAGCTCTCTGGGCACTGCAGTGCCAGGGGCAGGAAAGGACAGAGCAGCCTGGTCTGTGACATCTCTCCAGGTGAGACTGACCTGCTCCTCCTGACACATCATTCCCTACTGAGACACCAGTTCAGTGCTACACAAAACCAGGCTTAGCCTTTGTTTCCTCATTTTTTTCTGGAAATACTTGTCCTTGAAGGAATACAAGGATGAATAAAGCAAAGACTGAAGGGTCTGCAGGGCTGTGGAGATGATAACAAAATGCAGACTCATTCAACTTGGTATTTTTTTTCTTTAAAAAAAAAAGAACTGAGGCTGTAACTTTTGCTTTTGTCTTTCAGAAAGCAGCACATAGTTCTGGTTTTAGTGCCTCAGCCTTAAGGCAGTGGTGGCTCTCAGGCCCAGGTGCTGTTTTAGACATAAGGCACCTCCAAAAGCGGCACTTGGGCCAGAGCCAACCAAGGCCTCTGCATTCAGCAGCAGGAACACAGCAAGCTCCTCATTGCCCAATTCCCTCTTCCTGGGAAGGAATTGAACTGATCAATCTTCTCATCTTTTTCCTTTCAGATCAAGAAAACCTGCACAGGAAGAGTTCAGAGCTTTCTGCGGCGAGGCCTTTCCCACAGATACTTAACTTTTACCAGTTTTAGATTGAGAGAAGTTTTTATAAGTGCTTTCTTACCCTTTTAATGTGACCCAGTGCTGAAGTTTGAGGTGCTGCTGTAGCAAGTTAATGTGAAGACACTCCTGCCTGGCAAGTCGGGGGAAGCAGTAACTGGAGAAGTGCAATGGAGGCACCAGGAGCAGGGAAATCAAATCAGGGACTTTTTTCCTTTTTTTTAACTGGAGTGGCAGAACATAGTTTTGTAATAAACTTTGTGGGCAAGCACTCAAGGCTGCTGTTGGTTATTTGGTACCTTCAGGGCCTTTCTGGGGCTGCTGGAGGGTTGTGAGGGTGATTTGAGCTCCTTGTGATATTCATGTAAATAACCTCCAGGCAGTGCCACTGCACCTTCTCCCATCAGAACTCAGCTGGGAGCTAAGCCCTGTCCTCATCCCCCACCATCCCAACAGCTCTCCAAGTCCCAGGCCAGTGAAAGAAGGGAAGGAAGACCGGGAGCCACCTCTAATAACAAAACAATTTTATAAAAAACAATCAGTCAATAAACACTCACTACACTGTGTGTATCTGAACTGTTGCCAATGCCACAGTAAGTCCTGGAGTCCAGTTCCAGTGTTAACTTCAGTGACATCTCTTGGAAGTCTTGTACCCTTGGTATTCCAATGTTCACTGTGTGTTAAGGCACAAAAGGATTTTTCAGGTGGGGAAAATATGGCAACAAGAGGCAAATGAGGTTTAAACCATGTGAGAGGTAGGTAAGAGAGCAGCTCAGACCTGCAGTGAGCCACAGTATACCTCTGGGGTTTTTGGGTTTTTCAATAAAAACCTTGTATCAGTGCAGCAAATGCCATAGACAGGAGAGGGGAGCTGAGGGAGACCTGGCCAGAGTTAAAAAAGGCATCACAACCTCCAAAAAGGTCTTTCAAGTGTAAGAATTCAAGCATAGTGTTACATTCAGAAACTTGAGAACCTATGTCAATTAATTTCATAGTGCCAGGCCTCAGAGGAAGCAAGGGACAGGACAGTTATTTTTTATCACTAAGAGGGATGACAAAAGTGGGCTAAAAAACTTCATAGTATTTCAGAACCTTAGTTAGCAGAGGATCAGACAGTAGGGGATACATAAAAAGGCAGCTGTAAAAGGAGGAAATAGCCCAGCTGTGAGCTACAGAAATACAGGACAGACAAGGCTGAGGGGAAGGGGGTGGTTGTTTTGGAGGTATTTACAATTATTCACTATCATCTCTGTATGACTGCAACAGAAATGGTTTCCAAAAATCCTGGAAAAGTTAAAAGCACAAAGTAATCAAAGGCTTAAGAAGCCCAAGTTCAGCCTCTCCTCAGTGTGTTCTGCCATGTTTTTTCTCTTGACTTGCCTTCTGTGCAGGTCTCGGGGCCGGGAGGGCTCCCTGTTCATGGCACTGCCCAGGGACAGTGCTGAGGTAGGTTTGAGGGGAACTCCAGGGCTGCCTCCAACAGAAGATGTGGGACTGGCACTGTTGACAGAGGAGTAGCCCGAGCTCCCCTCGGGGTTGGGATTCCTTGGGGTGAAATATTGCCCTGGCAGCTCCACGTCCCTCTGGGGTGCCATGGGCTCATCCCAGTCCCCAGATGGGCTGTCATCATCACTGGAGTCCTGCCCACAGTGCTCTGCAGGGTCCAGGTAGAGCACAGTCACATCCAGGATCCCACTGGGACTGGTCACTGCAGGGTGGGAAGAGAAGAGGGTTAGTTTGCCCAAATCCAGCACCAAGCAGGCACACAGCACAGAGCCAAGCAGAACAAAGCCAAGCAAGAGTGTCAACCTTCTGTCTGCTCACACCTGGAGGGCACAGCACTTTCATCCTGTTTTCACAGTATCTTCTCCCCTCTCAGACTATTAAGACTAAGATCTAAGGTACTAAGAGCTATTAAGAAAATGAGCAGCCAGGCCCAGAGTCAGCAAAACCAACAGCTAATTAGTGTTTCTAACACAGTGGGCTGTTCATCACATTTGGTGCACTGCAAGCAGCCTCACTTTGAAATGCTGAGCAGCTACAAACCCCCTCATGTTCTGAAGCCGTGCAGAGAAACAACAAACAGATACCTCTGAGAGGGTGTAACAATTATAACCACGGGGGAAGGGGAAGAGTTTTTCCAACTGGTCTTCAGCTGAAAGTTCAGGCATCTGGTGCCTGAGAAACAGTTTTCAGCAAATATGAAGAGACAGGTTTAATCCTCTTGGCTGCTTTTTATAAGGAAAATAAACTGCTCACCATCTCCTTCTCTCTCGCCTTCACTTTCCTGATCACCTTCATAACCAGAGCAGGAATCTAAACTCCAGTCAAGGAAGTTGTCCAGCAGACTTTCTTCCTGGGAGGACAGCTCTGCTGTGGGTGTAGTCACAAAGCTGCCCCTGTCATCCTGAATGCTGTCTTCTCTCCTCCTGCAGCAAAACAATCCACAAGTCATATGTTAAAAGCCAAGTCTTTTCCAGCTCTTTCCAGAGGTATGTCCAGGTAGTGACAGGAAAATTTATTGTATTTTAGAACAAAACCTGAGAGTACCAGAGAGGAAACTCTTGGGCTGATCTTCAGAGCCACTGACAGCCATGAATTATACTTGCCTTTTAGCTCTCTTTCCAGAGGGAGAGCTGAGGAAAGTCTGAATTTCCACCACATTCCTGTGCAAGGGACTGGGCTCTGGGTCCTCCTGTTTCACACCCAGAGCTGAGCAGAGCTGGCTGTAACTCATCACCTAAAAAAAAAAATCAGAGCTAGTAAGAATTAGATCATGAGAGTCCCAGAAAGAATAGCCAGAAGGAGATTTTTCTACGAGAAATCTATGCCAGCAAGTTCTTCCCACAGATCTCAAACAGCAGTTACTGCAGAGCAAGCCTCAAACTATTCCTTTATTTAGATATTCTCCCTCTGAAGTCTGAAGACAGAATCCCCTTCCCATTACCTGCAGTTCCCCACCCCCTGCCAGGGGCAGCTCTGCTCTGGATGTCAGAGCAGATGCAGACCCAGCTCACCCACCTGTTCTTTGCCTATTTCCTCATAACGCTCATCTTCGAATCTCTGTTTCACTGCCATGAGGGACACCTGCCTGTAATCCTTTGGGACATCATCATGGAAGCTGGGAAGAAAGATGGGGGTTTAATCTTAATATCATTTCATAGAATCTATTCTAAGAAAACCTGCCAGTTTAAGTACCTTCCTTCTGTCCTCCTCAGTGCTGTGCTAAGGGAATTGGTGTTTCAGCAACTTAGCTAGAACACTTGGTTCTAAGCATATGAGCATTTAATTCCTTTTCTGTGCCTGTTTTCTGTGACCCAGGATAAGACCAGCTGGGAGAAATGGAACAGCAGTCCCTGAGCTGGGCCTTAGTGCTTTGTGGGGGATACAAGGCAGTTGCCCAAAGGCCCCTCCTTCACCGGGAAGGGCTGAGGGTACAGGTACAGCACCTCTGCAAGAGCTGCACTCCAAGTACTCATGTGACCCTCCCAAAGAGTCTCCAAACCATTCATTACCACTTTTGGTGGAGGCTCAGCACACAGGGCAGGAGGTCTTCAAGAGAGAAACCAGTGCACTCAGAGAGCTGGCTGGTCCAGGGGTGTGCTGGAGAAGAGAATACATCAAGTATTGAATTACATATTCATGAAGCTTAATAGTTGTGTAGTCAGAGAATCAAAGAATTGTTTGGGTTGCAAGAGACCTTAAAGCTCATCTCAATTCCAAATCCCCCTGCCATGGGCAGGGACACCTTCCACCAGACCAGGTTGCTCCAAGCCCCATCCAACCTGACCTTGGACACTTCCAGGGATGAGGCAGTCACAGCTTATCTGGCCAACCTGTGCCAGGGGCTCACCACCCTCATAGGGAAGAATTCCTTCCCAATATCCCATCCAACTCCACCCCCCTCTGGCAGTGGGAAGCCATTCTCCCTTGTCCTGTCCCTCCAGACCTTTGTCTGAAATCCCTCTCCAGCTGCCTTTAGGCACTAGAAGGGGCTCAAAGTTCTCCTTGGAGCCTTCTCTTCTCCAGGTTGAACAATTCCAGTTCTCTCAGTCCTTCCTCATAGGAGGTGCTCCAATCCCTCTAATGAACTTGGTGGTCCAAAACATCCGAATGGGCTGAACTCAACTCTTCATTCTGAATTCTTACACCCATCTCTCTCTTCTCCACCCCATCCCCACCTCCTCCAGCCAAGTGCTTGGGACATCTCACCTAAAGTACAAACTAACACCCAAAACCTCCCCAAAAAGAGCAGGCAGCTCCACCCCAGGTAGGATTCTCACCTTGGCCATGCAGTATCCTGGCCAGCAGCAGTGCTGCAGCTGCCAGCTGGGCTGGGGAGTACACACTGAGGCTCGTGTTCAGGAGGGACAGCTCACAAATGAAGCTGTAAAGGTGAAGAGTCCTTCTCTCCAGTAAGACTATGCTTGACAGAACTTCTTTGTAGTCCAAAATGGTGGGTATCTAGTGCAGAAAGGAGAACAGAGATTGGAAATATGGGACCAGAACAAATCTTTTAGAGCAGTTACTTCCAGAAGATGCTGGTTTTTCTTTTTGTTTTTTTAACTACTATATTGGCATTGAAACATTGTCCAGTGAGAGAATAAATGGCCTCTTAAAACTGACATTTTAATCAGAGGGTTCTGTATCTGCTCAGAAACAGCTGATTGAGAACACTCACATAAATCCCCAACTCCTTAGATAAAAACTGCTAATTACAACAGCCTGACTTGAACAGCAACCCAAGGAGGGAAATATTCCATCCACTTTCCAAACTCACCCTTATCTTTCCTTCTAGGGCAGAAATGATCTCTCCCATCATTCTGACCAACTCTTCATATTTGTAGGAGTTGTCTGTCAGCCACACAGCCTCTCGTATCGTCAGCATCTCTTTGCTGATGAAACTGCAATGGTAAACAAACAATGTTAACAGCCAGCCCCAGTAGAAAGGGGATTTGTGCACCTATGGCAGATAAATCTGGTCATCTTGGATGCAACCTCACAAGGCACTTTCCCATGTGGACCAGGAAATAAAGAACCGCAGCTCTTCATTTGTTTCACCTGCAAGCTGGAACCACCTACTAAAAAGTTCTTAATTTGAAATCTTGTTGCTAGTATGAAAGGAATTCTTGGCTGTGAGAGCAGTGAGGCCCTGGCACAGGTTGCCCAGAGAAGCTGTGGCTGCCCCATCCCTGGAAGTGTCCGAGGCCAGGTTGGACAGGGCTTGGAGCAACCTGGGATAGTGGAAGGTGCCCCTGCCCACAGCAGGGGGTGGGACATGACAGGCTTCCAACCCAAGCCAGTCCGTGATTCGGTGATCCTAATTTTTCTTTTATGATACCTGTCCTAGGTTAAGATACAAGACATCAGGAAACGAACACGGAAGGATAATTTTCCACCACACCACACAGTTCATCTGAGTGTATCAGACTAAACTATGGAGCACCACAGCTGCAGTCACTTCTTTTTGGGTTTCTCATGCCAGCATGGTGTCAAGTTGCTGACGGAATGCATTTAGAGCAACCCACCACTATGAACATGTTTTTAAATATGAAAAAAATCCCTGCAAGGAACTCCATTTTGGGCCTCATTTGCAGAGACTGTTTGCATGCGAACACAATTAAGCAGCAGTCAAGGCAGAGGGAAGCCAAAGAGTCTTTTCAGTATTACCAGCAACAGATGGGGTTGGGGCAGAAGTCTGAGCTGCAGGAATGAATTGGGATGATCACAACAACCATCCCTGTTCACCAGCCAGAACCCTCACCGTGTGCAAATGACCATGCAGGCTATTCCCAATAGCTGGAGCCGAGCACGAGGCACAGGTCTCAGCTTCAAGTAACGATCCACACATCCCACTGTCATGTGAAGACACAGGCTAGAAAAGTCCTTCATGGTGGCCACTTCCACCAGCCAATCCACCAGGATGTACCTAGAATGGGAAGAGAGACACAAGGAAGGATTCAGGTAGTTGTGTCCAAAGATGCTGCTCATGGCACTGCATTCAACTGGGGAATGAGCCAGGCCAAGCAGAGCAGTGACAAGTGTTCCCAAGCAAAAGCCAGAATTCCAAGCCCTTCCAGGGGGGTTGTGGTGGATCCTCTCACAGCCCTCCCAGGAAAGCTGCCTGCTCCACCACCACACACAGCATGGGGAATAAACAGGAGAGGTTGGAGATGTGTGTGTGGTCACAGGGCCATGATCTCACTGCAGTTCCAGAGCCATGGTGGGGTAATTCCCATGGCTGGAATGTTGCCATGGATGGCTATGTACTTGGAAGGAAAGACACACCACAAGGTGAGCTGCCCTTCCTGTGAGAGAGCAATGGAATGTATCAAGCTCTGTCCAGGGATGGAAAAAGAAGGGGCAGACTAAGAGGGTTGTGGGTGCTTACTCAGGAAAGGGGAAATCAATAGGGACTTTGGACCAGGGGGAATGGCTTCATCCTGACAGATGGGATATTGGGAAGAAACTCTGCCCTTTGAGGGTGGTGAGGCCCTGGCAGAGGTTGCCCAGAAAACTTGTAGAGGGAAATAAAGAGTGGTTTCTGCTGAGTGGCCTGACTCCTGGATCCCAATTCTTACCTCATTATTTCATTCATTCCTTTCTGCACAGTGAAAATGCTCTGCTTGCTGATAGGAAGGGAAGCTTGAAAGATTTGAGAAACCATTTCCCTGGAAGATTTTGCTTCTAGTCCTAGTTGGTTTCCATTCCCACAAGCTTTGGCTAAAGCTATCTGTAAGAGAGAGAACACAAAAGAAAGTATGTTTATTTTACCAAATGCAAACTCAGTGAGCACAGGATGGTCCTTTAATTTTCCTGCTGAAAACAGAGTGAACACGACAAACTACTTGAATCAGTGGTTCTTAGTTTGTTTTAAATGTTGAGCACACAATTATCTGGGGCCAGGCTTTTAAGTCCATCAAAAGATGCATCTTTACTCATTGTACCACAGGTGTGACTTCTCAAAGAGGGGAATCTGCAGAGTACATATACATGTGCATATATCGACATTATTCAGCAATGCTAGCTCTACTTTAACAGAAGAACTCTAAACCTACAATGGCAGCACAGAAAGGACCAAATAAAGACTGTTTTCCTGGGAAAACTCAGTCTTACCTGTGCTTCCCAGCAGCCCTTTGCTGCATAGTCCCGTAGCTTCCTGAGACTTTGGAGGTATCTGCCAGGATCTGACATCTACAGAGAGAAATGTAAACAGCTGTAAAAACACATTGTCTTTAAACAACAAACAGAAGAATTGTAGTACCAACACCCAGAGAAAAAACCCTGCCTTGGTGTACATTATTTCAGCAACTAGGCCGTTTGCCATCATGACAACACTGTTTTTAAGAACCTTTCTCCAGTTTTGGCACAAGATCCCACAGGAAAAGAGACCTGGCACTTGAGTTTCCAAGGTGAGAGACTGAGCTCCTGTTCCTCAGTGAGCCCTGGGATCACTGGCCAACAGTGCCCAGGCCTTCAGCCCTGAGTGTAAAGCAAACTTGTGCTGCACCTCAGCTACAGCTCCTCACTTCAAATACCCACACAGACACCAGAGCTCATTTTAGACTTCTTAGTGCTCTCCTTGTTCATGAAGGAGGTAAACTCTAAGGAACAGCAACTTTCCTTCTCTGGACCTTCACTGCACAAAACAGAGATCCAGAAGTTAATGAAAAAGTTGTAATTTAGTACTTACAGCAGCCTTTCTGTTGTTTTCCCAAAGGAGGTAGGAGCTGATTAAACAACCCTGCTCTGATGATTCTTCAAGCATTTCAAGGGATTCTCTCTTTTTTCCTTCATCCTAAAAACAAAATGCACACTGGTACTTTCTGTCCAGACAACTAGATGTCTCAACACTTCAGAAGCCACAGAACAGCTTTGTGCTAAGGAGCAGAATCCACCCCTTGGGAGAGCCCTTCAGCCTCTGAGGGATGTTCCCACATCCACTCATTTGCAGATCCAGGCTCTGGGAGCAGTTAGTGCTTTTCCTCAGCCAGATGAAAGCTTTTTGGCTTGCTTGCCACTGAAGGCTTTTTATTTTTTTTTTTGCTAGGCATTATGACTCTAAGGCTTCCTTTGAGACCTGAACACACTGCAAGCCTGTGATTAAGCCAAAATTAATTTCACTGTTTGTACAATTCAATAAACTCAGTTAATACTGTTCCTTCAAACAATCAGTAAATTAAACCCACGAGAACAGAAATTCCTGGGCCACTTGAGGAGTATAAGAGCATCTGGCTGATTTATTTTTTTTAATCAAGGTAAACAGCATTAACATCACCCAGAAAAAAATAAGAAAAACCTAAACAACATATCAGAAACATTGCTCACCTCAAAGAAATTCAAGACCTTAGCCAAACTGTGGAGAATAGATCCTTTCTGAGCCTGAAGAAAGCATCAAGATAAAGCATTGTTAAACAAAGAACCATAGCAATTCTTGCTTGTAATTCCACACTACAGTTTTGGTTTGTCTTTCAATCATTTCTCCCCCTCTCTTTTCTCCAGGTTTTGTTAGCTCTGAGAGCACTGATCCTCTCAGAAGAGAAGGTACAGGCCTCTGCCACTCACGATGTATTACTTGTAGTTTGGCAATAAATTCAATAAAATGACTGAGCCAGTCACTGAAGTGACAAAAGCACAGGAGCCTCCTTGGGGGAACAAAAGTCAATTCTCCGAAATAATGAGAAAGTCAAGGCAGAAAGAAACCAGACCTTTTCAAGCTGACACTCTGCTTTGAGACTCTCATAGACCACAGCTTTGCAGCAGCTTCCAGTGAAGGACCAGGGAGGGCGGATGAAGAGCCAGATGAAGGGCACTGCACATACATTCAGGTGCTCTGCCAAGCTGAAGTAGTGAGAGGCCTTTATTCCGTTCACTTCTGCACGACCATGGCCTGTGATGGACACTGAACCAGGGAAAAAGCCAGAAGTCATGTAGAGTTTGTTCACAGTGCCTGCTTGGCAAGGTATAGACACACAATAGGAAACAACTGGGAGAAGACTGAGCTGTCTCTTCCCTTTAGAGCCTTAAAAATCATAGAGATGGCAAAAGAACAAAAATCTTACTACACTCAGTCTTTAGGAACACATAACCCTAAGTTGTGCAAGCCCACCCTGCCAGCAGTGTTAACTCCTGTCAGTGTACAAACAAACCAGTGTGGAAGAGCCTGCCTTGCCAGGATCCTCTGTGAGGGGGATCCTCTGTCACTCCTCTCTTTTTGATACATTGTCACACCAGGGAAGTGGCCAAGTTTGGTCACAAGTTTGCAGAGGAAAACTCCTACACCTGAATTCACAGGCTCTGTACCATCCCACCCCTGGACACCTGGCAGTTCAGTGGTCAGTGTTAAGCTGAGCTGAACCACAGAACTTCCTTCTAACCCATCTTCCCCCAAAATCCCAGGACAAGCTTCCACACTTACAGCCCTCATTGTACAGGTAGGCCAAGCTCAGCTTCACAGCAGCTTCAAAGTTACCACTTTCAGCAGCCCTGAATGGCAAACACAAAGTATTTGAGGCTGGAATCATTCCCAACACCAGAACGCACATTTTGGGACCTGCACCCTCAAGGACATGCAACAAACCACCCAGCCCTTGTGTTCCTCCCAAACTGATGTGCACACACTGCTCATCCTTGGAAAGAGAGCATGTGCACCAAAGGGACAGCGAAACAATCATCATGGCATTTAAACCTGCTGAAGAAATTTCTGGCACTAAAAAACCAATGGATCCCCTTCAAATCAGATGGATAAGACAACATTATCCATGTTTTTCTAAGCAGATTTATTATTACCCTTTCAAACTTTGTTTGTTACTGAAAGTCACCTATCTGATAACACACTGATTTGCAGAAGTGACCAAACCAACTCAGAAATAGAGTCATTCTTTTTGGTCTCACTTGGTCATTTGTATGGAAGCACCAGGAACAGGTTTTTGCTAGTGTGCTATGTTCCAATATGAAAGATTGATGCCCATAAAGATGAACAACTTCGGTATATGCAATAGGCCTTGCTCTGGTTAAACAGTCCTCAGCTGAAGTTTAGATCTGAAATCAACCATTTTTCATCCCCCAAAGCAAAGACTTCTCCTCTTTGTACAAATCAGATCCCCCAATTACACAAAGAACTGATTAGAATTGTGTGTCTACCATCAAACATCCCCTTCTAGAAGGCCAGACAAATATGATGTTTAAGGCTTACCTTTCAAACATCCTCAGATTGTTTGGAGAAGGCCACATGTCTTGGAAACTCGCGTGTGCCCAGACACTGGAATGATTATCCACAAGGTATTTAAGGTGTGAGTGCACCTGCAAAGAGGGAATGCAAAATAATAATTACTAAAATAAAGGGACCGGCAGAACAACAGGCCTTTGCAATCTAATTTTAGAGAAGTAACTAATTAATCACAAGTTAGTCACAGTGGTCATCAGGCAGGTAATAATTTAAGTCCAAAGATGTCAAACCAATTTGTTCAGTCACAATGATCCAGCAGGCCAATTGCCACAGAAAATGTGCACAGAGCACTCAAATACTGCTCTTCTTAAAAGCTTGAGCATTGAGAAATCAAGCTGCCACTAGGATAGCAAAAGTCTAACTCCTGTAGGTACTCCTTGGGTTTCTTTAGACTCACTCTAACACAAGAAGCCTATTCCACGTGCAGTGCAGGCTCCTGAAAGCAGAGCTGAGCCATGGTACCTGCCAGAGGGGAAGCAGCAGTGGACTTACAGCTCTGACTGAGAGGATGTCAGCAGCAGGGAGGCCTTTCAGGACATGAAACAGAACATCCTCGGGTAGGTTTAAGAACGTCAGGACTCGAGGCCGTTTTATTATCCTTCGTTTCGAAGGGAAAGAAAAACACCTGGAACATCTACAGTGAACCACTGGGAAAGAAAGACATGGGACATCTCAGCGATGGAACAGCACAAGGAAAAGAGGCACTGCAGAGTATATACAAACAAACACGTTTGTATATATATATATATATAAAACAAATAAATTGAGCTCTTCTTCACTGCGGCACAGGACACTACAAACATATTAACCAGAGAAATGTAATATGTGCCACATAACACCACAGGACTAAGCCACAGAGCAGAAAGGGGTTTGTTTAATTTGGTTAATGAAGCCCAGAGGCTCACAAGGAGTGGCTCAGGCTCCAGTGCTCTTCACAGAGAGCCCCTCCATGCTCTGACTTATGTGACTGTGTTTAGCAGCAACAAATAGCTTAACTGTCCCTGCTCAGGAGTGACAAATGGTTTAACTGTCACTACTACAACCTCATTTACCACCCCCACACCCCAGCTTTTGCTTCTCAACTGACAGCAGCCCTTGGAATGTGACCAGAGATGTTAGGAAGTTAAGACCCATCAAACTTGCACAAGCCCATCTTTCCAAGTAGCCAGTTGCTGCCACGAGTGCCGACGGAAAATCCACTGCCTGCATCTTCTGGAATATTACTGCCATGCAATAGTATTGTACATATACGCGTTATATAGTTATTATCATATTATAATATCTATCTATATAAAATATATTTTCTTCAGCAGTATTATTGCCATGAAAACGAAAAGGACTCCCAAACTGAAATGCCAAGCAACCTATATGAGCATCCGAATGTCTGGGGAACTGGAGGTACCTGAGCTACACGGGAAAGAGAAAACTCAATTTCTACGGACAGGAAGTGGCACAGGTTAATTTCCATTGTGGTTCTGCACAAAATCAAGGCGGTTTAGGCTGGAAGGGAGATCTGGAGGTCATCCAGTCCAACTGCCCCGCCAAGGAGTGCGGGACCACATCCAGGTGGGTTTGAACATCTCCGAGGACACGGACCCCACAATTTGTATGGCCAACCGGTGGCACCGCTCAGCCACCCGCGGCGCAAAAACCTCTCTCTCTTACTTTTGCACAGGGTTTCCCGCACATTAACGTGCCCCCTACAAACTCGAAGATGCCCGGAATGTTATCCCACACTCAATACACATCCTGAATCCTTCGCGGCCGGGGGCGCTCAGGCACAGCCGCGGATCCTGCGGCCAGAGCGGGCTCAGGGCTGACCCCGGCGGGCAGCGATGCCCGACCCCGGGGAGCCCCGGCCGGG
>WEIV01001335.1:0-61639 GCA_013390005.1 Calyptomena viridis | reverse complement strand
CCCCGTCACCCCGGCCCGTCAACCCGGCCCGTCACCCCGCTCCGGCGGCGGGCCCGAGGCACACCGGGGCCAGGAGTGTCTTCTCCGCGCGGGCGAGGAGCGCCGCTCACTCACAGCCACCTGCGCTGGAGTGAGGCTTCCCAGCCAAGGGAGCTGCTGAGGGAGCGCTGGCGGCTTATTGCAGCCTGATGGCCAGGGAGGGGATCCCGCCCCTCTGCTCAGCCCCGGGGAGGCACATCTGGAGTGCTGTGTCCAGTTCTGGGCTCCTCTCGACAAGGGAGACATGGAACTCCTGGGGTGGGTCATAGAATCACAGAATTAACAAGGTTGGAAAAGACCTTTGAGATCACTAAGTCCAACCTGTTAACACCATCTCTTCAACTAAACCATGGCACTAATTGCCACATCCACTCTTATATTAAACACTTCAGGGACGGTGACTCCTCCAAATCCTTGAGCAGCCCATTCCAATGGCCAGTCTTTCTGTGAAGAATTTTTTCCTAACATCAAGCCTAAACTTCCCCTGATGCAGTTTGAGACTGTGTCCTCTCGTTCTGTCACTGGTTGCGTGGGAGAAGAGACCGACCCCCACCTGGCTACAACCTCCTTTCAGGGAGTTGTAGAGGGTGATAATGTCTCCCCTGAGCCTCTTCCAGGCTAAACAGCTCTAGCTCCCTCAGCTGCTCTTCACAGGGCTTGTGTTCCAGACCTTTCCCCAGCCTTTCTGCCCTTCTCTGAACATGTGTGAGCGTCTCGACATCTTTCTTAGTTTAAGTTCTAACTGGGCTTTTGCCTCTCTAATTTTTTCCTTACATGACCTAGCAACATCCTTAAACATTTCCTGAGTTACCTCCTCCTCTTTCCAAAGGTGATACACCCTCTTTTTTCCCCTTAGTTCCTTCAAAAGCTCCTTGTCCATCCATGCTGGTCATCTTCCCGTCAGCTCATATTTTGGCACATTGGGACAGCTCAATCTTGTGCTTCCAAGTTTTCTTTCTTGAAGTACATCCACCCTTCCTCGACCCCTTTGTTTTTAAGGGCTGTTTCTCAGGGTACTCTCTGAGTTAGTCCCTTGCATGAGCTGAAATCCGCCCTTCAGAAGTCTGTTGTGAAAGTTTTGTTGATGCCCCTCCTTGTTTCACTGCATATTGACAACTCTATTATTTCATGGTCACTGTAATCCAGGCAGCCTCCAATCACCACATCTCCCACCAGGCCTTCTCTATTTGTGAACAGCAGGTTGAGCAGAGCCTCACCCCTGACAGGCTCACACACCAGCTGTGACAAGAAGCTGTCCTCCATACACTCTAAGAAGCTTCTAGACTGCCTCCTCTCTGCCGTGTTGAGTTCCCAGCAGATGACTGGCAGGTTAGTCTCGTACAAGAACAAGGGCTGGCGATCATCCACCAGCTGCTTATAGAATAATACATCTACTCTGCATCCTGGTTGGGTGGTCTATCCTCCAACCAGGACATCAGTATTGTTGGCCTTCCCTCGGATTCCTCCCCATAGGCACTCAACCACATCATCATTAATCTCAAGTTCCATGGCATCAAGAACCTCTCTAATACAGAGCCACCCCTCCACCCCTTCTCCCTCGCTTGTCTCNATTCCATCTAACCCTGTCCTCTGGAGTGGTCCTCCATTCCCTTTTGTCCTGTCCCTCCATCCCTTTTCCCAAGTCCCTTTCCAGCTCTCCTGGAGCCTCTTTAGGCACTGGAAGGGGGAGACCTTAGAGCCTTCTCTTCTCCAGGCTGGACACTCCCAGCTCTTCCAGCCTGTCTCCAGAGCAGAGGGGCTCCAGCCCTTGGAGCACCTTTGTGAGCTCCTCTGGACTTGCTCCAGCAGCTCCATGGAGGAAAGATGCTGAGAAGACTGGAGCACCTCAGTGGGGAAAGGTTGAGGGAGCTGGGGCTGTTCAGCCTTGGAGCAGATACTGGGAGGGGACCCCATCCTTGTGTGTCAGGGTGTGCAGGGAGGGGCAGAGCATGAACCAGGCTCTGCTCGGAGGGTCCCAGCAATGGTACAAGAGGCAGCGGGCAGGAACTGATGCCCAGGAAGTTCCACCTGAACATGAAAAGGAACTTCTTTACTAAATAGGTTGCCCAGAGAGAGTGTGGAGTCTCCTTCTCTGGCGATACTCCAGAACTGTCTGGACACAATCCTGTGCCATGTGCTCTGGGATGACCTTGCTTGAGCAGGGAGGTGGGACCAAATGATCCACTGTGGACCTTTCCAAGCTGAACAATTCTGTGATTCCCACTGGAGGAAGGAGCAAGGCTGCCTGGACAGAGTCCATTTGTGATATCCTGAACTGCAACACTGCCTGTCCCTCCCCAGCACTGAGCCCTGCTCCTGCCACTTCCCTGCCTTGTGTGAGGGTGAGGGGGAATTAGGCAGACAATTGGGAGTCAAAGTTCAACCCTGAGTGCAGGATTTGAAGGAAAGCCCTGATCCTCATAAGGCAAAGGGCAGAATGGGATAAGGAGGTGCATTGAAAAGGCTGGTGGGCAAACAAAACAACATAGGGAAAATCAGATACGGAGTTCACCCGTCTGGAGACTTTTGTGAGTCTTAAAACTCACAAGACTTAAGAGCAGTGAGGAGCTGTCATTTTATGGGATGTAAAACGACTGTGCCCCAATTTGTGGTGGCTGGAAACTTTCCCAGTGTTGTACCTTGAATAAACATGGTCCATCCCAGCAGAGCTGGGGTTTTCCTGGTAGTGTGTGTGACTTGTTAGAGCATTTCACAAGGGCTTTTCATTGTTAGGACATGGAGTTCTGGACGCTTTTCTGTGCCCACACCCTGGGATTGGGATAGCTTTGGAATCTCAGTGGGGATCTCATTTTATGGCTGGAGAGGCTGAGTCTCCTGATGGCTTCTCTGAGCCCCCCTCCACGCTGAGCTGGCACCCCACATGTTTCCCCCAGTCCAGTGAGATGGCCACAGGGGATGACCAGCTGTGACCAGCCTTTCTCCCATGGTAGCTCCACCTCCTTCTCTGTGCGTCATCTTCCTGGGGAGCACAGCAGCTGCTGACATGGAAAAGCAGCACCAGGAGCCCAGGGAATATTTAGGTTCTTTTAATTGAGAAGCATTTTGAGTTAAAAAGTTAATCATGCTGTTGGCTTTTGCTCCTTATTTCTTCTCCCCCTCACAGCTGTTTGTCGACTAAAAATAAGTTGAACCAGCAAACAAAACACGAATATTCAGCTCCCCATGGAGAACTCAGATCTCAGCAGAAGATGCTCCTTGAGTGATCTTTGGGAGCACCTTCAGGTAGATCCCATTCTTTCCAGACATGGCAGAGTTGTATTTGAGGGACAGGTCTAACCAAAACCTGGGTGGGCAAAGGGAGGAGGGAGGTGAGATTTCCAGGAGCAGTAAACTTCGGCCTGGTTTGTCCTCTCTGGAACAGGATGTCAGGACATCCCAATGGTTTTATCACTGACAAAAGAGATCAGACACTGACTGGTGTGAGGTGGGACTCATGTTACCTGAACATGGCCATCTGGCAAGACCTTCCAAAGCCTATGGTCTTCAACCCCTGCCCAAGGGTGGCAGGTGGGATAGGAGGACCTGCTCCATGTCCAACACATCAGATTGGATACACCATCCTAAACACAGCTGCACCCCCTTGGAAAGCCATTCCCAGTGAAGAGTCTGTCTCTACAGGGGACAAGACTGATTACTAGGCTGATTACTGCATTTTTAAATCACTGTTATCAGTTCCTGAGCTGGATTTCCTTTGGAGAAGGGTTTTTCACAAGGACATGTAGTGATAGGACAAGAGAGGATAGCCTTGAACTGAAGGAGGGCAGGTCCAGATTAGGTATTAGGAAGGAATCCTTCCCCGTGAGGGTGGTGAGGCCCTGGCACAGGTTGCCAGAGAAGCTGTGGCTGCCCCATCCCTGGAAGTGTCCAAGGCTAGGTGGGATAGGACTTGGAGCAATCTGGGATAATGGAAGGTGTCCCTGAGATGGTCTTTAAGGTTCCTTCCAACTGAACCCATTCTGGGGTTCTGGGATTCTCCGATTTCCATTATTTACCTGCCTCTTTCTCCACTGGAGAGCCTGGAGAGGATCCTAAACCAGAAAGCCTCCTCACTCCCTTCACTTCTGCTGGCTGTGGAATTGAGAGTAAATACAATAAAGATGTTTTGTTTGCCTTGATTGCTGTGATTTAAACAAAACTATGCAGCTGTAACATTTACTTGCTGTTCTGCCAAATCTGGGATTCTCCAGGAGCAAGAGATGCTCCTACATCACCTCCAGTTTCACTGGAGGTGTTTATACACATTCTGAAGAGATCCAAGGGTCTGAGATCATCTCAGCAATGCACCCAACAGCAACATTTTTCTGGGAAAACTGAAAATTAGCTGAAATTAGCTGCTTCCACTTTCTCAAGTCCATGTGTGAGAAAAAGAGAATTCATTGCTACACAGATTACCACTTCAGCCTTTAAAGCCTCTTCAGACAGGCATCTATGAAAGGCTCTTTAGAACTAGTCTATTTTTCCAGCCTAATTTGTAAACGGACTGCAATCAGATTCAAATGTAGAGATTTTAAGGAAAGAGTAAAGATGAAGAATTTCAGTCAGATAGGACTTGGAGACAGTGGTATAAACAAATTTGAATGCAACATCCCCTCTAAACTTTTCAGTTAGTGAACAGGTTAACAAACAGATAAATTTAGGCAATTAAGGTGTTCAGTCTATTGAAAAAGTTGCAGACAAGCACCTGAACACTGGAGGTTGCATTACATCCTGTTGCAAAAGTAATTTCATTTATATAATCAGTAAAATGTCTCATTGCACAGTGGAGCTGCATGGTTTGCAGGGGTTTTTCTAACACTGTCTAGGATCATTCCAGAACTGAAAACAAAATGCCTGTGATATTATAGGGCCACATGGAAGTTAATTAGCCAAGCTGAAATCTGAGAGTAATTAGCTCCGCTGCAGCAACATCCCAGCTCTGCTGCCTTCTGGATCCAGCATTTCTGCAGGGCCTTGTGGATACAGGGTGCCTGAGGCTTGGGAAAAAGGGAGTCATTTCACCACAATTTTTACTTAGTCTGTGATTATTCAATCAATGAAAGCAGAGTTTTATATTTTAACAGCCACAGAACATATTCTGGCAGTTGTAAAGTCTGGCAGTTGTAGAGTGGCATCTTTCCCATCTTTCCCACAGCTCAAAGGACAAACAAAACCAATTCAAGCCATTTACTGCATGAAAGGCTCAAATGCTCCATTAATGCTCCTGGCAAATCATGCTCTGCTGTCATAAGGTTAAAGTGGTGAGAAGGGAGCAGAGATAATTTTCTCCTGACAGAGCCAATTCTCAATTGAAATAGTGGTACCAGTCTTTGTAGCTTCTCCTGTCCCACATTTTAAAGGGTGAGATAACTCAGCTCTTCGTTACACCCTTAGCACAATATAATGGTAACCAGGCTGGAGGAGGAAGTTGATGTCCAAGAGAGGAAAGAGATCTGCAAATACAGCTGCAAATGGGGGGAAAGTGTTTGTCTGAGGCCCCGAGATGATGAGGCAACTGTGGCTAAAGTCTTATGTCAGGACATCTCAGCACATTCTCCGACGACATCCCTCTCCTGTCGTTATTTCCACATTACCTTACCCATGCAATCCATGTGTACTCGTACTAATATTTATTAACTAACATGTATTAATGCGGCGTAGCTGAAAAACAGCACTGAAGAGCTGGACATCTGTCTCTCCTCATCCTTTCCCCGGACTGTTTCTCCATCGGAAGGAATGTGCTTGGGAAACGTCCTCAAAGCGAAACGCTTCCCTTGAAGTCGGGACATGGAACTACCACGAGGTGGCATCAAACCCATGTGATGTGGCATCAAATCTTCAGGTTTTGGCCATTTTTCCAATTTGAGGACATCTCAGTGCGGGACTCCTGAGCCAAAAGGGGTGCACTGATACTTTAGAAGCAGAAGCTCTGTTTTCACACGTCTCCTTCATGTTTAGTACTGCTATTTTGACTGCCTTCCACGAGTAGTTTTACTCCAGGCTGATACAGAAATGTGAATCAGGCAATCTGGATGAAGTAGATTAATGCTGTGCTTTCCAAAATCCAGGGCTTGCCCCACCAAAGCAGAGGAAGGGAGAACATGGCTTTTAGGAACAAATGACTTGGCAAAGTGTTCTGCAGCAAGTTTCCCAGCACGGGGGCTGTGAGTTCTGTGCTCTCTGCCATCTGCCTCTGAAGGCTCAGAGCACAAGGTGAAACCAGCACCTGGCGTGCTGGGCCAGCTCACAGATGTGTGAAATCCTCATGCTGGCAGGTTGTGTGACGGGATAGAGCCCACAGCACCGTAATGGAGGTGGTGGATCACCCAGACGTTCTCCTGCAGGGGCTGCAGAACCCAGGCCCCACACTGCACAGCACAGAGACTCCGTGTGTAGGGACTTGGGGTGGGAAAGGCACAGTGGTGCTGCAGGAAACCCTGGAAAAGGCAGCATGAGGAGTGATGCTGATGGTCCATGGACCTGCTGACTTTGTGTCTGTGGTGGTGTGGGTGGGTCCAGTAACAACCCACACCCTGTGATGGTCAGATCAAGCTCAGGCAGCCGCAGGAAAGGCCACGAGCAGTGACTGATCTCTGGAGGCTCTGGATTGAGTTCTGAAGGTTCTGGTGGAGGTTCTGGAATTGCAGTGACTTCACTGACCAGGCTTTCTCATCCCTTGGCTGGTTCCAGGGCTTTGCTGTGGGGGGCTCTCAGTGGGGTAGCTTTTATTCCCACTCCACTCAGGTGGAAACTTATCCTCTCCTCAGCAGAAAACAGGCGATTTGTCCAACTTCTAAAGGATATCCAATTCCCTTTAAACCCTTGCACTTTAAACACTGGAAGAGTACCACTTCTTAAAAAAACCCACACTTCTGTGGGAGGGACCTGGAGCAGAGCCAAAGAACTGTAATTGAAGGACAGGATTGCACAAGGAAGGAAGAGAAAGCAGGGCTGTGTCTGCCAGACTAGCACTGGCTGTCATAGAGCAGAGCCAAAGGCTCTCAAAGTCACAGATTTTCTCCTCCCAAGCTCTTGCTGATATGATAAATTCAATTTGTATATTTTTATTTATTTATTTTTATTTATTTCTCTTTTTATGCCATGTTTTCAAGATGCTTTAAGCAGATCCTCAGCATTCCAGAGTCTGAGGTGCCAGGAAGGGGCTGTTGGGCCCATAACAGCCAAAGCCATTGGAATTACTGGATAAGGTGAGCAACAAGTTGGCTCATCTGTGTGAGCAGTTCCTTCTCTGTAAGTCCCTAAGTGTCACTACATAGGTCTGGCCTTATGACTCCAAGGCAAATCTTCAGAGTTACAAGCTCCATCCCTGCAGGACTTCTCCCCCCATGCCTTCATTGGGAATCCCTCGCTGTTGTTCCTCCACCACAGGAGTTACAGGCACCTCAACTTTCTATTCATCCTTCATCCTCCAAAGGACTTGGCAAAGTCCTTCGTCTTCATTCCCTGGTGTGCATTAGGGAAGCACAACCCCATTTCCAGCAGGAATGGGATGGGAACATGGGATGAGGTGGGATACCTGGATCACTGAGCTTAGCTCTCTGTGTACACAGCAATATGGGTTTGCTTTGGGAGAGACTCCAGAGCCTCTTCACTGCACACCCTGTGGCAGTAATGGCAATGAAAAAGTCTTCAGGACTTTACTATGTAGTACAGGTAGAAAACCAACTACTTTGCTAAGTACAGGTAGAAAAATTAAAATAAGAAAAGAAGAAACATATACTTTACTCCAGTACCCAAAGGGGGCTTACAAGAGAGGCTGGAGAGGGACTTTAGATGAGGGCTTGGAGGGACAGGACAAGGGGGAATGGCTTCCCACTGCCAGAGTACAGTGTTAGGTGGGATATTGGGAAGGAATTCTTCCAAGTGAGGGTGGTGAGGGGCTGGGATGGAATTCCCAGAGAAGCTGTGGGTGCCCCATCCCTGGAAGTGTTCAAGGTCAGGTTGTATGGATCTTGGAGCAACCTGGGATAGTGAACGGTGTCCCTGCCCATGGCAGGGGGTGGACTAGGTCTCTTCCAACCCAAACCATGCTATTTTTCTGTGATCCAAACCCACTGCAAACCCTGTGCTCACAGGCCAGACCACAGCTCAGTGCTTCCCATTAGCTCCCTGGGAAGCCCATATAAAATCTTGGAGTTAAACCATGAATATTTTTATTACAGCTGAAGCAGCTTTCATGATGAACTCCACAGAAGTGAATTAAGGAACCTCCTGGTCCCAGCTCCTTAAACTCGCCTGTGGATCTGCTGCTGTTCCACCTATAGCCAAACACTAATTCATGGCAGACAGTGCCATCACCCCGAGTTTCAGGCACATGAAGGAACACTGCCCTAATTCCATTGTTCTGTGCTGATTACACAGCCTCAGCAACTTAATACTGGGTGTAGGGTTGTTTTTATTTCCTGTGAAGAACAGAGTATTTGGCAAAAGAGAAGAGTGAGAATGACAACTGTGTACATATTTCACATGTTTCCAGTGTTCTTTCTCCTCCAGAGAAGAACAGAACTGTTATTAATAATCACCTTGCCAAGTTGCTGAATTTCTATTTTGAAATGAGCTGGATATACAATTTAGGAACCACAGGCAGGGGAAAAAATGTGCTTTCAATTGAATTTGAAAGGGGTGGAGAGTTGGTGCAGTGAGATAAATGGTGACGAGTCTGGAGGGCTTGAGCTGAGTGAAGGAAGCTGTAAAACAGAGGTTTCCCAGACTTTGTGAAGGCAGAGGCATTGCAAGGGTTTGAGGAGTGAAAGGAGGTACAAGACAGGAGACACAGGCACAATCTGTGTGGGTGAAGTCCTTAATCTCGACTGGCTGGGCATTGTGAGGGTATGTGTCTGCACAAGCCAAGCAATGGGTTATGGAATCACAGAATGTCCTGAGTTGGAAGGGACACACAAGGGTCATGAATCCAACTCCTGGCCCTGCACAGGACACCCCAACAATCTCACCCTGTCCCTGAGAGCGTTGTCCAAACCCTCCTGGAGCTCTGTCAGCCTTGGAGACGTGACCAAAACCTGGGGAGCCTGTTCAGTGCCCAACCACCCTCTGGGGGAAGAACTTTCTCCTAATATCCAACCTAAACCTACCTTGACACAGCTTCAGGCCACTCCTTCAGACCCTGTTACAAATATTCCCCTGAAGCCCCAAATTCCCCACCAAAATCCCAGTAAAACAGTGGGAATTTAGATGTCTTTGTTCAATTTCTTTATTTCTAAGCCAATTTAGGATGTTTTTAAGGGATGCAGAGAGATTGAAAGAAAATCAAGGTCAAAATAAAAGGACTTACGGCATTGCGTGAGTATCTCTGAGGTTGTATTGGGTGGGTGGCAGAGCCTTTTTTGGAGGGCTTTCCTCCCCACTGTCTCCAAAAGCTTTGTCTTTATCCAAATCACCATTTGGCCATGGAAGATGCAGGAGCCTGAGAGATTTTGGGTGGCCATGGGGAAGGAGGCTGAAAGAAAAGAAGACACTCACCCAGTGTGCTGTGGCTTAGGCAGCATCAGAGCTTGGAAGGCACTGTGTGGCAGGAGCAACCCTTTGGAAAGGTGCATTTGGCTTGTGAGGTGGACTGTAGGGGTAACAGAAGTACCACGCAACTTTGTCAGTGTTCTCTCTCTTGTCATCTATGACCTCATGCAGAAGGAAACAGTTTGAAAACAGGGGGAAAGAAGGAGCTGTTGAAGCATTACAACTTCAGCCTCTCCAGCTGTGACTCAGAGCCCCCCTTCTGCTCAACCCCAAATGAGGTCTCTGAAGGAGAAATTATGTGGGATTACTGCTTGCTCTCTGTAACTCCAGCAAAATTAAATCTCCTTCTGCAATGAACAAAATCCCTGTAGAGCCTTGGCCATGGCTGATGCTACTCCAGAGATTTCTCTTCCTGCCTGTGTCTCAGTCAGCAGGACTGGCATTCATCTTATTACAGCAAACCCATCTCTGCCAGCCTTTGACCCATTCCTGCAAATATTCTGGAGTGTTTCCTGCCTGCTGCCAACAGACCCCCTTGTCCCAGAACAGGCAACAACTAGGTGGCAGGAACACCCTTTCAGGGTGTGCACTACAGCCACTGTCCAGCTGTGGTCACAGAAAAGCTTCATTGTCAAAGAGCAACCATTTAACAAGCACTAAAGGCCANGGACTGTAGGGGTAACAGAAGTACCACGCAACTTTGTCAGTGTTCTCTCTCTTGTCATCTATGACCTCATGCAGAAGGAAACAATTTGAAAACAGGGGGAAAGAAGGAGCTGTTGAGGCATTACAACTTCAGCCTCTCCAGCTGTGACTCAGAGCCCCCCTTCTACTCAACCCCAAATGAGGTCTCTGAAGGAGAAATTATGTGGGATTACTGCTTGCTCTCTGTAACTCCAGCAAAATTAAATCTCCTTCTGCAATGAACAAAATCCCTGTAGAGCCTTGGCCATGGCTGATGCTACTCCAGAGATTTCTCTTCCTGCCTGTGTCTCAGTCAGCAGGACTGGCATTCATCTTATTACAGCAAACCCATCTCTGCCAGCCTTTGACCCATTCCTGCAAATATTCTGGAGTGTTTCCTGCCTGCTGCCAACAGACCCCCTTGTCCCAGAACAGGGAACAACTGGGTGGCAGGAACACCCTTTCAGGGTGTGCACTACAGCCACTGGCCAGCTGTGGTCACAGAAAAGCTTCATTGTCAAAGAGCAATCATTTAACAAGCACATTTTGAAATGTGGCACTTAGAGCCAATAGCTCCCCAGCCCTGCAGACCCCATGACCCCTCAGAGGGTCCCCTGAGCAGACCTGTGCCTGAAATGCACAGCACAGCACTCTGGAGCTGCCCATGGTGTCCTCCCTCCTGGCCTGCAGTCATGGCTTTCAAAACACATGAATGATTTTCCAAGATGTGGTTCTGCCTGGGTCCATGGGTGTCCATATCCCAGACCTGGGATTGGGGTGCTCTGAGGACAGAGCAGTGAGAAGCCTTGTGGGGGTCTCCAGAGCTGCCTTTAAGTTCAGATTCCTTCCCTTGGGGCCACTGCACAAGCCACATCACAACCATGGCCACCCTTCAACGTGTCCCTCTGGTTTGGACCCTGACCTGTGATTGACTTCTTGGCTTGACCTCAGAGCAAGCCCTGAGCAAACCTGCTTCATGGAGAGGTGCTGTGCCCTCCCTGTTCAAACAGGGAGTGTTTTCTCTGCAGTAGCATGTATCAACCCAGAGTTTGGATGGTGATGAGAAGGCTGGAATACAATCTCCTGTGACCTGACTTGGATTAAACACAGAACAGCCAGGCTGAGCCTTGTAAACACGGCAGCTTCCAAGGAGCTCCCAGCAGTGCATCTGCACTTCTTGTGAAATCTAAGCCTCAAAGCTCTGCATAAAAATGTCGGTCACTTCCCAAGCTGAGCCTCGGCAAAGAACAAATTTATGCAGAGCCACGATGGAAATTCATTGCTCTGAGTTTTGCGGTGCCGACATTTCACAATATCTCCCATTACACTTCAGAGGCAATTTAACAAGGTAGATCTTGAGAGACTTGGATTCTTAATACAAAATAGAAATGGAATATGAAAGATTGAAGAATATCTTCTGAGCTCTCCACAGACAGAAAGAAACTGCTTTCCCTCATGTCATCTGTCCCTTGCAAGTCACTAATGACATGCATTAAATACAGGTCCAGATCCCCCAGTGTACTTTCCCAACTGCCATCGATTTTCTTTATGGATCCATGACTGCTTTCTTTGTATTGTGCCCCTCTTCACAGCAAACTTTGCAGGAGTGTAGGAAGGACTCTGACTGCTGCATCTAATTGCAGGAGAATGAATCATTAGCACATTTCTAAAGACTTTAACTAGAACAGAAAACAGAATCAAGCTGTAAGGCCTCCATCTGATTAATTAGAAAGGCAAGGGTAAGAATTAGGCTGGCAAAAGTTTCCCATATGAATTATTTTGCAATGGAAAGTTAGTGATTGCAAAGCAAAATCAAATTGGGCAAGTTATGACGAAATTATTTTTGATTGCTTGTCAATTGTTTTGGTGTTGTGGTTTGGTTTTTTTTTTCAATTTGGGACATATGATTTGGTTTGTTCTTTTTAATATAATACTTCTCAGACATAACTGGAACCAGGGGGAGAAACTATAACTCCTCCTGGATTCCATGAGGCAAGAAGGAGCCTGTGCCACTGTGGGACACTGTCAGTTTCTTTGCTTTAGTTAATGGCAACATAGAAAGTTGGAATTAATGCAAAACATTTTTCTCTCCATCCCAATTGCCTTTGTTTCGGTTTTCTTCCTCAAAATTGCCTGAGTAAATATGAGTGAAACGTCTGTCTCCTGCACCACAGGTGCAGCTGTGGCTGAAATCTAGTTTAGAACAAAAGAATTGATTCCTTAGTCAGTGCATATTTCTTAGTCTTCTCTGTTGGATCACTGTGGAGCTCCCCCCTGGTATGTCCAAAACACAAGCAGGTACGTGCACCTGGGCACCCTTTAGTGAGGGTGGGGGACCCCAGGAGCTGAGGAGGTGGATACAGTGTGATGTTCTGATGTCTTTGAGGCATTTTAGCATTGAAACATGGGTGCTGTACTGATGTCTCTACATGGAGCCCGTGTGCTCACAGAGGAAGCTCTGGGTTTGGCCTGCCTGACTCGACACAGCAGAGCAAAGCATGGCCAGAAGCACAGAGAGCTCCTGCCTGGCACAGCCTCCCTGAAACTTGAGTAACCCTGGGCAGATGTGAGTGTGTGACTTGTGTAAGCCCTGCATTCCAGCAACACTTCCCAGAGGGCTGGGCTTCTTCAATTCCTGGCGCAGTGGGATGGGAAGGCAGAGCTTTGCACTGGGGTGGCCTCGCCTGCAATATTGGGACAGTTTTGGTCACCATAATATAAGAAAGATGTTGAGCCATTCGAGAGTGTCCAAAGGAGGCAACAAAGATGGGAAAGGGCCTTGAGGAGAAGTGCGTGAGGAGCAGCTGAGGGCACTTGGTGTGTTCAGCTGGAGGAGACTGAGGGGAGACCTCATTGCAGTGACAACTGCCTGGGGAGGGGCAGAGGAGGGGCAGGTCCTGATCTCTGCTCTGTGGGGACCAGGGACAGGACCCGGGGAATGGCCTGGAGTTGTGTCAGGGCAGGGTTAGGTTGGATGTCAGGAAAAGGTTCTTCCCCCAGAGGGTGGTTGTGCACTGACCAGGCTCCCCAGGGCAGTGGGCACAGCACCAAGGCTGCCAGAGCTCCAGGAGGGTTTGGATGATCCTCTCAGGGACAGTGTGTGACTCCTGGGGATGGTCCTGTGCAGGGCTGAGGGTTGGACTCGATGATCCTTATGGACTGGTTCCTGCCAGAAGCCTGTGCTTGCTTGGCACTACATGAAAATGTGATAAATAAATCCAAAAAACCCGTGTCCAGGTAGTCACAGGCACCAGGTGTGGAGATCACATTTTCCAGTTTCTGCTGTAAATCAAGATATTTTTTAACATCCTGTGAAATAAACCATTTGCAAGGGACCCCTGGTGTGAGAAAAGGAAGTCACTGATATTCCTGTATTTGCATTTGTGGCTTTATGAGCTACAAAATTAGCAGTGATTTCTGTAAGTGTGTAACAGAAGAAGCTTGAACAAGCGGATCCAGAGAGACCAACATGGGAATGTGTTCAAAGAGCTGCCTTGGACTCAGACTATGCAACATGTCACTGAGAGCTGGCCAGGAATGCACTAAGCACCCTGCAAGGTCCAGGCTCTGTCCGAGGAATCTGCAACCCAACACTGGCACACTCAGAACCAGGACATCCCCCAGGAGGAAGGGGAGTGTGTCTGCAACAGGAAGGAAGAGAAGAGCAATAAACACAGTTGTGAAAGCAAAAAAGGTTGATGGAGGACATTGGAAAATGGGGAGGGACTGGACCAAAGGGAACAGGATGAAGAAGGGGCAGCCTGAAGGGACAGCAAGAGTGGACAGGAATAGTCATTGGAAAAGAGAGGGCAAATAAGCTCAAACTCAGTTTTTGATACTATTCATTGTGGATAAGAGAATGTGTTTAAGTAAGTGCTCACTGTCATGGTCCTGCTGGTCTGGCACTGATTGTTTATCAGAGATGTGCCCACTGTGCCATGGCCTACGAGCTCCTCATCTCATGCCGTGTGCGTGTGACACGTGAGCAGGTGAGGGCACAGAGCTCTGCTCTGCTCCCAGCCTGCTGTGCCTCAGCTCTCCCTGTGGTCCTGAGCCTTTCCAAAGGTTCCTCCAGACCCTGTACTCCGATGGCACCAGGGGGTGATGGGTCAGGCCAAAACCTGTGAATGTGCCTTCCTGGCATTATCCCAGTGCTCCAGGAGCTATGCAGTTAAACCATTACCCTCTGCTGATATCTGTCTTCAGTAATTATAAAATTTCATTTTCTTTGTGCTGATGCTGTAACTGAGTGAGCTGGAAACATTCCCAGAGAGAGAAGAAAACTGTATGCTGAAGACATTTATTTAAATTGTTTTATGAGGCCCCCATAGAAAATGATGCTGAGATGCCTAAAGAGGCAGTGTTAAAGTGTGGGAGCCTCTCCTGCCAAAGAGGCACCTCGTGCTGAGTCTCTGACAGGTCCACTTTGCCTCTAATGGGCCTCTTCGTGCTGCTGTGTGCTCTTTGCAGCTGATTGATGGCTTGATTTTCTGCCCTTCAGCTCAGATGACTGTTAGTCAGCTTGGCTTGGTCTTCTCCAAGCTTAGATAAGAACAAAGTTGCCGGGAATCCAGGTGATCTCAGAGAAGGTCTCCAAGGGGTAAAGCTTTCCTGATGAGGTTTTAAGATGTCAACCTGAAGCCATTTTCTAGAAGAAAATTGAAGTGGAAAAAAAAAATTGAAGTGAAAAAATAAAAAAAAGAGAGACAATGGAAGAATGAAAAGTTAAGAAGAAAGGCTTCAAATGCTCTGGGTTCTCAAATGCTCTGACCTTCACTGGCAGGACCATCATGAGGCTGTGGCAGTAGAACTCCTGGCTGTAATTGCAAATTAAATATGACTTTTGAAGGCAGTCTTAGGTCGAGGCTTGGTGGAGAAACCAGACAATAAACTCCTGGGAAGTTGGGTTTGTCAGTGGATGAGGTGGGCGAAGGAAGTGTGGGCTCTTTCAGTGCTCTGGGGAGCCATGAGTGACCCCATCCCAGGCTGTGACAGGACCCAAGAGTCATCAACGACCCTTTCCCTGGGCATGACACAGACCCAAGCAACCAAGTGCTTGTTTTAACACTCACTTGGAGTAGTAACTTTATGAGTCATCTTTACTTCACCAAACAGTCTTTTCATAATCACAGCCAGTAAAAATTGAGTTCAAAGGAGTGTGTTAAAGTCATTAGCTGAAGATTGGGTGAAGAAATTCTCATTCTCTAGGTATTATCCATCAAGGCCCAGCACTGCACTCTGTTAGGCTTTCTGAAACACATATGGGATGTGTATGCAGAGAACATGGTAATTGCTTTAATTACAATTCTTTTGATTAGCAATTTTTATTCACTGCCAAGAAAGTTGCCTGTTCCTGCATTTGTGGAGAACAGTTTTCATCACCTCCTCAGGAACATGTTTTGCATGAGCTCCTTGGAGGATCTCTATGGCTCCTCCCTGCAGCAGAGCATGAGGTGTTTGTGTGATGTGTGTGTTTGCATGAGGAGAACCATCATATTTTGATCCTTTCTAGGCTCCCTATAACACTCTGCATGTTCAAAGCCCCAGCATGGCTGAGGTTTCAGGAGCCACCAGGGAGCAGTTTTTCTCCTGCCTGCTCTGATCTCAGACAGGCTCAGTGATGTTGCTGCTGTCTCATACCTCAGAACTTGCTATAATCAGAGGTGAGGTGAGATGGGCTGACCCTGAACCAGCTGCCTCCAAAGTCTCTCCATTACTCCTCAGCTGGGAAGGGGAGAGGAAATAAAATGAAGGGCTGGTGAGTTGCGATAAGGGCAGGGAGTGATCACTCAGCAATTACCATCACGGGCAAAACAGACTTGACTCAGGGAAATGAGTTTAATTTATTACCAATCAAATCAGAGTAGGATAATGAGAAATAAAATTAAATCTTAAAACATTTCCCTGCCCCCTCCCAACTTCTTCCCAGGCTCCTGATATCTCTCTCCTTGCCATGCAAACCCAATATAAGAGGACATCCGTTTGCCAGAGCAAACTATTATGTTTCCAGAGCTCACAGCTGATAGAAAGGATCATTCGATGCCATGGAATTAGGACAGAGGCAGGGATATGCCATGGAGTGTGTTGGAAGAGTGCAGGACCTGTGTGGAAGAAGACTGGCAAAGTACAGTTAGTGCTGGGGTGAAGGGAACAGATTGAATTGTAGATCACAGAATATCCTGAATGAGAAAGGACCCACAAGGGCCATCAAGTCCAACCCCTGGTCCTGGACAGGACACTCCAACAATCCCAGCTTGTCCCCGAGAGCATTGTCCAAACACTCCCTGAGCTCTGGCAGCCTTGGTGCCATGAATACTGTCCTGGGGAGCCTGTTCCAGTGCTCAACCAGCCTTTGAGGGAAGAACTTTTTCCCTAATATCCAACCTAACCCTGCCCTGACACATCTCCAGCTGTTCCCTTGTGTCCCGCCACTCATCACAGAGAGCAGAGATTGGAGCTGCCCATCATGAGGAAGCTGTAGACTTCCAGGATTTGTTGCCAGATCCTCAGAAAATGATTTTACTTAAAACCATTCTTGAACTTAGGCTGTAGGACAAGAAGAGCCTAACCAGACAGGCTGGGAGGAGGTGGCAGTCCCAGCCTGGAATGGCACATGCAAGGCAGGGAGCCCGGGCAGTGGGTCAAGCAGAAGGAGCTTCTCTTTTCTGAAACCTGATTTTGATTTCACCTCAAGTCCTCCTTGTTGGCAGGTGTTCCCCAGGATGTCACACCCCATGAGACATCAGAACCAAGCACACAGGGGAGGACAGTGGCCAACAGGGACAACCACGCTGGAAGGAGAAGACTGGGATAAGAAGGGCCACTGTGCTGGGAGATATGTGCATACATCTCATGCACATATAGAAAGACCTACCTCAGTCTTTCAGTCATGCAGCTGAGGTACTGGGCCAGCAGCACCCTTTGGGTGCCCACCTGTGTGTGCAGCACCACATGGTTGGCAATTTGGCCTTGCCAAATGTCCCCCAGGGATGTTTTGCTGATGGCAGGATGGAAGGTGCTGTGTCTTCACCAGGGGCTCCAAGCGTACAGAGAGAATCAGATATTCCAAACCTGTGAGATGAAAAATACTGTTCTTGGAGAAAGATGCCAGGGCATTGCCAGGGATGAACACATGGAACAAGGCATGTGGAACTGCCAGGGAGGAGTCTGGGACACTGCATTTACAAAACAGGTATAAAATATCAAAAAAGGACGGGAACTTCTACTGGAGCCGAGTAACAGGATCAGAACAATCTGCATAGGCAGAATGTTCCCACATTGATTGAAATCGAGCCAGGTCAACGGGATTAACAGCCTCCTCCTGGGAATGTACCAAGAGAATTCCACACGACTGCGGGTGGGCTGAGCCTCCTCTGCTTGTAGTTCCACCAGCAGGAAGATGGACTTGCTGCCAGCATGGTCACCTCGAGCCAGGCTCGGAGCAGGGAGCTCTCTGTGCTGCCTTGATCCATTTAGGGAGTCTCTCACCTAATCTTGGGCCAAAATTTGTGCTGTTTCACTTTGAGACTTGGCAGAGGCAGCTCCCAGATCAGGCAAGTGTGGGATCCCCAGTAAAAGCAGGAAACCCCAGATCCAGCACCAACAACTGGACACCTGTGACCTGGGCAGGGCCTTGGGCATTTCCAGGAGAACTTGATATATTCCATGTTTCAGGAGGGATTGCTGGATGGGTTCTGTGCTGCCCAGTGAGCCTGAGTTTGCCACCGCCACAAAGCAGTTTTTTTGGTGGGAAACCTCTGGTATGAGGCTGCAGCTTGTGCCTCTGCTGGGGTTTGCTCTGAGCCCTGGGAAGCAGCTAATGGCACCACCCTCCAGCCCAGCATTTCAGGGACATTAAAGTGATGGTACAATAGTCAATAAATATTCTCAAGGCTGCATTAAATATTGACTTGACATCTTTTTGTCAAGAAAGAGTAACAAACAAGAAAGGGATAGCACCAATGTGGATGGCAAGATGAAGATGGATACAATACTGCAGCTCCTGTGATGGGTGGTGGGCTTAGCTTTCCTCAGGTGCTGTTTGAGAGAGTAACACAGTCATTCCCAGCTCACCCACCTTGTCTTCCTTCTGTTCTTTGATCAGCAGAGACTTGGATAAACAGATGGGCACTTGGTCAGTCACTCATCCCAGCATTTCCACTGAGCCAGGCACATCAGATGTGCAGCCTGGAGACAGACACTGATGCTTACACTCTATTCCACATCCAAAGCCTTTTGTCTCTGCAGCCTGAAGAATTGGAGATTAAGAGGTTTTTATTTGGATGTGAGGTTAGAGTTTCACAAAGGAAAGGCAGCCCCCAGAACAGCAGGACTGACCCCAAAGAGAAGTGTATGTGCAGTCCCATCCGTCCCCTCTCCAAGAGGGAGGTGTCTCCAACTCCACTTGAAGACCAACTTTAGTCAAAGGCAGGACCCATGGATCAAAAGTCTCCTGATAATGAACTTCTCTGAAGTTTGGGACATCCAATGAGACATGAAACACTCCCCTGCCCTTACTCCATGAGGAACACAACAGGGAAGAGTGAGAGAGGAGCAATGGAAAGCTTTTAGAGAGCTATTTCCAGCCTTTCCCTGCCAATTGAAAAACTTTACAAATTGCAAGTGAGGGTAGTGCCACAAAAGCTTCCTCAGTGTCAGTGCTGTCTCACAGGAGAGCACAGGTTGGTGCATTTCAAAGGACAGGAGCAGGGATGGCTTCCATTTAGGATGAATCATCCCCATGTCTTTTCACAGCACCCCAGGGCTGTGTTTTAAATCATTATCTCCTAACATGGCACTGCAGGCTGTGGCCTAGAGCTCAGAGCTTCAGCAGGAGATCTCAAGATGAAAAGCAAAGGCTTTAGAAAAGTCACACATGGAATCTACAGCAAAAATGGGAACCGGTTCCAGATGTGCAGTTCTGCCTCAAAACCATCTTTTGCCTTCAACAGAAAAGTTCCTTACATTTGCTCTCTTACCATCATGGAGAAAATCAAACTCTTCACCAGCTTCTGGGGCCCAGCAGCAGAGTTTCTTAGAGAGCAAAACTTCCATGTCAGATCTTCAGATGTCTCTCTCATAGCCAAAGGCTGTTTTCCATCTGGTTTTTGCTTGAATATTGCAAAATGCTTAGGGAAGAGGATGGCTGTTCTCAGAGGGGAACAAAGTGAAATGTCAAGAGGAACATCTCTGCATGTTTAACGTTGAATGTAAATATGCATGAAACCCCAAGGCTGAGTCTTTCCCTCTGAGAAAACATTAATAAAACCTTACCCTTCAGCTCACAAGCCTGAAAACTGATGAATAACAGCCACATCCTGGTAAACTCCAAAAAATTTCGTAACAGACACAGAGGAACCTTCCGGGCACTGCATACTTTCATTAAAGCATGAAGGTAAAAAAATAGTGGTTTTTACTAAGACTAGGAATGTTCTCCTTCTTGTTATGGTTGGGCTGCTCATGCTCTGAGCTCTGAGGAGTGGCAGCCTTGGAGAGCTGCTTCCTCCTGAATCCAGGACAGGTTGGTTCTGTGGCAAACAGGAATTTCGCCAGTTACAGTAGAATCTAGCACTGGCTGCCTTTCCAGAGGGATGGTGTTATCCCTGCGAGGGAACATGTGTGTCCTGAGAGGTCAGGGCTGGGTACAGCTGAGATTTACATCTGGGGTTACCACAGGAGGCAGGAGCCTTTCTCTCTTTGTAAGAGAATGGAAGAAATTATGGAGCCGTGTAAGAGTGTCTGGGCTGTGGATCCTCTCCAGCTGCACATTCCTGGGTACAGCTTTGCCCTTTTTGTAGGAACTGGTCTCACTGCTGAAGATGGATGTGCTCCCTCTGAGACATGTAACTGGAGGAGAGAGTGAACAAACCCAGTGTGGGAGCCTGGGGATCATATCTGAAATGTGTAAGCAGGCCTTGCCTCACCTCCCCTTTTTTCTCCCCTCCCGTCCCCTCCCCTCCGTTCTCCTTTTTCTCCCCTCCACTTCCCTTTTTCCTTCCCTTCCCTCTTCAGCCCAGGGACATGACTCATCTGAAATGAAATTACACCTCAGGTGCTCTTTTAATAAAGAATAAAACCAATTATTTCTATGAATTTGCAGTGTATTACTGACAACTCCTCAACACATGGAGCCCCAGGCCAGCACACCTACAGAGTTCCTATTTCTCATGGCAGAATTCACACCAGCCTTTTGTTTTTCCTAAATTAATCTGAGATCCTTTGAGGGGGTTGACTGTTAGCACACTCTCCCTCCTGCAGAAATCAAACATTAGTATTTCTCCATCCCAGTGAACTCCAAAGAAACAAAAACATAAAACACAGACACCTCCACCTGTGTTAAGTTGGTGCGAAGAGGAATGAAATACATGACAAGTAGAAGAGGACAGGAGTGTGTAAGTAATCCCTGGAGCCAGAAGTGCTGTTAAATTCGGTTTATCCAGCAAATACACTCAAGCAACACATCCGATCTGGAGCTTGGCTGTGCTGGAAGCAAGGGCAGCTCCCAAGGATGAAGAAGAAAGCAATAATTTTGTGGCACTGAGGGCTGGGGAACTCCTCAGAAAGAGAAATGGTTCCAGTGTAAGGGGCAAACTCCAGCAGCTTGATGTGAGATTGGAGAAAAAACTTTCCCGTGGTATTTACTGTCTCAGCTGAGGCATCTGATAGGACTTCAGATTGGGGTCACTACACTGCTGTGCAGATGTCTGAGGATTTCCTTTAAAAAGAGACGAGAACCTGTTCCCTTTAGGGGTGGAAGCAACTCTTGGGGAATCACAGTTGTGGCAAGTGAAGCTTCTCCGCTTGACCCAGATCTCACATGGGCCTGTGCCCTGCTGGGGGGACTGTCCGTGCCCCAGAACCTGCTGCCAGGGCAGGGCTCAGAACAGGGTTCAGGAGAGGGCTCAGGACAAGGTTCAGGGCAGGGCTTAGAGCAGGGCTTAGGACTGAGCTCAGGTCAGGGTTCAGGTCAGTGATCGGGACAGGCCTCAGGACAAGGCTCAGGTCAGAGCTCCGGCTGGAGTTCAAGGAGCTGCTCAGAGCAGGGCTCAGGATGGGGCTCAGGTCTGGGTTCAGAGCAGGGTTCAGGTCAGGCTCAAGTCAAGGCTCAGGTTCAGGCTCAGGAGGTGGGTCAGGTGAGGCCTAAGGACAGGGTGTTGCAGTGGTCAAGGGGTGCTCCATCCCCTGGAGCACCCGGGTCTCTGCTGTCCACCCTCACAGGTCCAGTGCTGCACTGGGAGGCAGTAATTCACCAGGTGCCTTGGCTGGGGTCCCTCTCTGATTCCCTACAGGGAAATGTGTCAGGGTAATGGATAGGGGAGAAAAAAGAAGTAATAAGTGAGTAAAGGTACTTCTCTGAAACTTTCTGTGGGCCTGGGAAGAAGAAATTCAACAAACATCTCTGGGACTCAGCCCCTTCCTTCTCCTGCACCTCTTCTGGACCCAGCAGCCACAGCTGGGGTGAGGGTGGTGGTGAGCACGGCAGGGTCACAAGGCAGCCCTGGCCAGCCTGGGAGGAAAAGGAAGTGGAAAACTACAGAACAATCCAAAGATCTTTCTATAGCCCCAAGGAGGCCGGCAAGGCAATCTTTAAAGCCGTGTTACTATAGCAGCCCTGATGGTAATTTACCAGAACATCTCCTTTTCTCTTCTTCACACCCTTTTCACAACAAAAAAAAATGAGATTAGGCTCATCTTCCCCAATTATCTGGCCATGTTCTCTTGCAGCCCTGGGCTAACAGCTTTCCAGAAAAGGCCCCACAACATCACTGCAAAGCCCAGGGCCCCCATTGTTCTCCCCCTGCACCAGGAGGAAAACAGGCTGTACCAGGAGCATCCTATGGAGGCGAGAAGGATGGCACAGGAGAAGGCACGTGGCACTTACATGATGGGCTCTCATTGTGGTGCCTCTGCTGTGCCAGCCACAGCTTCAGCAGGAGCTTCTGCATGAGCAGGAGAGAAGTTTTGCTGGAGATGTGGGCAGGACACACTCGTCTGCCTCAAACCCCACAAACTTTTAGGATTAGGAGTAGAGCCACAGACCAGTGATGGATTGCCACTCTCTGGTTTTGCCTGCTATAATAATGTGTTTTCCTGTTATAATCTGGAAGTGTTCAAGGCCAGGTTGGATGGGGCTTTGAGCAACCTGGGATAGTAGGTGTCCCTGCCCATGGCAGGGGGTAGAATGGGATGGGCTTTAAGGTCTTTCCCAAATCATTCTGTGATTCTATGAATCTATAAAAATATGTTCTTCCCTGGAGAGAAAAGTAAGGTTTGAGGTCTGGTCCTGTCTGGGAGGCTTTGGGACAGCAAAAGTTGAGCTTTGGGGTCTGGTCCCACTTGGGGAAGCTCAGAAAATATTTAGTGCCTGTTAGAAAGCAGGTTCTGAGCATCCCATTCCCTATTGCTGCCCATGCTGAAGGACATTCTGTGCCAGCTCCTGCCTGCCTGGTACCACACAGGGAAGAGCTGGAGGAGCAAAAAGGGGGTCAAAGTCCCTTAGGACCCCCAGCCAGGGCAGCAATGCTACAGCCCCCTTGCCTGCCCACCATTCCAGGAGCAGAGCTCTTTGTTGTGGCACACTGGATTTCTCTATGTTGATGGAGCTGCGAGTGAAGAGCAGAAGGCCTGAGTAAATCTCCATGCAGGATGGTCTGTGCAGGAGATCTGGTGCAGGTCAGCTTGCCCCCGGATGGTCCACAACTGCACCATCCTCCTTCCTCATCTATACTCCCAGTCTGGACCTGGAAACCACCCAGAGTCAGTCCTTTGCTCTCTGTTTCTCTCCAGTCCCTTTCCATGTGGCAGAGGCTCTGAAGCCTGCTGGAGGTCTCCCTGGCAGGGCTGGGATTCAACATGCTCTTTCTTCCTCACTACTGTTCCTTTATTCTGCACCAGAGGGGAGATGGGAGTCCTCCCTTCCCTGATATTGGTGCCTGAGGAAGAAAGTCTGCTTCCACTGCGCTTCCTGCACAGATCAACCTAATTACTGTTGTAAGGGCAGCTAATGAGCTTAAAGCTTTCATGGCCAGTACCTCCTTGCCTCCCTGCAGGAGAGCAGCTTCAGCTGGGACTGAAGAGCTGAAGAGCTTTGATGGTGGTGAAGGAACAGGAGAAATAATCCTTGGGGAACAGCAGAGCTTTGTTAGTGCTGCTGAGGCTGCTGAACACAGAGCTGTTAGTCCTGGGCAGGGCTTTTGTTGTGCTTGAAACCCCTGCCATGGAAGCAAGGGTGGATGGTGACAGAAGGGGATCTGGAGGTACATCCTTGCTCCCAACCCTGTGTCCTGCAGCACTACACGGACATGAGAACACATTCCCAGGCTCTGCCCCTTCCCCACATGCTGCTGACAAGGTTGGCAGCAGGTTTACATGGCTGGACAAGATGCTGGGAAGTGAAACCGTGGGATGGAGGGAGACACCAGCAAGTGCTGCTCATGATGACATCTCTAGGTGCGTGTGAGTACTGCTTGTCCCCACACAGTTCCTCTGGGGAAGGACAGCCCATTCCCATGACCAAACTGAATTATAGAATCACAGGAAGGTTTGGGTTGGAAAGGCCCTTAAAGGTCATCTTGCTCCAATCCTCCTGTGACACCTTCCACTATCCCAGGTTGCTTCAAGCCCCATCCAACCTGGCCTTGGATGCTTCCAGGGATGGGACAGCCACAGCTTCTCTGGGCAACCTGTGCCAGGGCCTCATCACCCTCAAAACAACAAGCTGCTCCTGGTGCTTGTCCTCCCACCTGTGCCCCTGTGTCACCCCAGGATGAGTCAGGCAGAGCTGAGTTCCCCAACAGTGCCCTCATGGATCAGCAGCGCAGTCTGGTGTGACGGGGTCCCAGTGCTATCATGCTCCTCTTTCAGTGCAGCATCTCACCTACCAGCAAGGAGGTTGTTCCAGCACTGCTGCCCTCACCCAGGAGCCCACACAGCACCCAGAGCTGCTGTGATGGCAGTGCTGGTTGAGCAGGATCCCGGAGTGCCGGGAGTGACTCACACGTGTGCACGGACCGTGCAGTGGAGAGGCATTAATGCCATTTCCTTAAACTGGTTGGTTTCCCAATCTTGAAACAGCTGTCTGGCAGGCTGGGCCCCCTTCCAGGCTTTCCTGGAAATACGAAGATGTCAAGAAGGTGCTGCTGGCAGAAGTGCTGAGCCAACACTGGTCCAGTGTTGGCTGGTGCTGTCAGTCCAGGCCTGCACCTTCCTAAAATGCAGTCAAACCCACAAGGCCAGCTCACTCACAAGCCCAGGGCTGAGGAACTCATGGCTGAATTCCAGCTTGGCTGGCTCATCCCACACAGCCCAGTTTGTTTTGAATCCAATCCCAAGTTTATCCTTCACTTCTGGGCCTGAGCTGTTGTGCAATGTTAATTAGTGCGTGCTGCCACACTCCTCCCACGCTCACAGATGTATTTTGGGGCTGGGCGAAGTGGTTGCTGTACACAAAAGGGTGGGAAGTGTTTGGACATCTTGGATGTGAGAGGATGAGGGCATGAATTGGGGGGATGCTCACAGAAGGCAAGTGAGGAGAGAAGGATGTGAAGACTTTCAGAGCTCCAGCCAGGTCTGTTCACCAGCTACTCAAGAGATTATTCATTGCCTTTATTAACTCTGTGTTGAATTACCCTTTTTCTTTAATTTTTCAAGAGGTTTATTGTTTCAATTTTTCTGGCTTATCTTTAAAATGACTTCTTGTAAAAGAAAAGCTTTCAAGAGAGACCTTTATGAAAGAGCATCTGTTCCCAGCTTGAGCACAGGGCAGTACTGGAGGACAAGGTCTCCTCTACCCTAACCCTGAGTCTGGGTAGAGTGGCAGAGCTCCCTTGGTCAGGCATCTGAAGCAGGTGAAAACACATTTTTCTCCTGAGCCTGATTTCACCGTTGAAGATCAACACATTAAAACAAGAATCAGAAACGTGAAATGCTCCCCAGCTGATCCTCTCCTTCCAAACACGCTGCCCTTGTTGCATTCTGCCTCCACCAGCCCTGACAGGGCAAATAGATTTTTATCAAGTTCTCAAGTAAAATAGGTAAAAAAAATTCATTTTTTCCATGGTGAGGTGCTGGTTCTGAATCTGAGGGATCTTGGGGTGCCACATGTTCTTCAACCTCTTCTGCTCAGCTGGGGAGGGGGATGAATTGCATCAGAGGTGATGAGCCAGGGAAAGGGTCCCACATGTGGGTGAGAGCTCAGGTCTTTGGGGTCTGAGAGTAAGAGAGATACCAGTTTACATTTCTGAATGGAATTAGAATCATATAATCATGGAATGGTTTAGGTTAGAGGGGACTTTAAAGCCCATCTTGTCCCACCCCCTGCCATGGGCAGGGACACCTTCCACTATCCCAGGTTGCTCCAAGCCCCATCCAACCTGGCCTTGGACACTTCCAGGGGTGGAGCAACCACAGCTTCTCTGGGCAACCTGTGCCAGGATCTCACCACCCTCACATCCAGGCATTCCCTCCCAATATCCCACCTACACCTACTCTCTTTCACCTTAAACCCATTGATGCATATGGACAGCCACCTCTGCCAGGGGAGATCTGCCCGGTGTCCCCCTGGCACAGGGTCAGGGGATCTGTAAGTATGGTGCCAGAGCCTGGCAGCAGATGCTGGAGCAGTGAGAGCTCCATGAGAGTGGGTGAAGTGCCAAGAGCACTGGCCAGGGCACAGGGCAGCAGTACACCCAGTTATGGATGAGCTGGGCTGTGCTGGTGACTCACAGTCACTGTCTGTAGCTGGCAGTGACTCAGCTCTCACTGTGACAGGAGCTGTAATGAAATCCCAGCTCATTTGTGGAGAGGGGGTTTTTGCCCTCTTTGCCAACCCCCCTGCAGGTTTGGGGCCATCACTCACGCACTGTCACAACAAGGCTACAGACACAGTTAGAGGCTTATGGGGACCTTCCTGTCAGATGGCCAGGGCTGAAAGGCCAAAGATTAGAGCCAGGGATGGTTAAAATGCCATTAAATGAGAACAAGTCCAGACCCTGCTGAGCCTGGGATCTTCTGTGCTTCTGTGAGCACAGAAGGGAGGGAAGGCCCTGTCCCTCCTTCCCCAGCTCAAATCTGCAGCTGGGTGTGCTCTACTCTGGCTGAGGAGTAGCCAAAATCTGCCTGGCTGGAGACACACTGCTGGAATATCCTTGAGATTTTGCAGTGGAGAACTTGCTGCTGCCTTTGCTGAGCACTGCCAACTTCCCAGAAAGGCTCCTGTGGCCTCTTCCAACTGTTTTCCTGAAAATTCTGACTCTAAATGTTGAAATTTCTGCCTTGGGCTTTGACTTTCTCCTTCCCTCTCCCCAGTCACCTCCTGAGCCTTTCTCTTCAGCCATTCAAGGACACTCTGATGGGTGTACTGGGCTTTCCTGCTCTCCCTCCTGGACAGTGTTCTGACCTCTTCAGGGAGGAAATCCCCTTTCCTTGTCACTTTCTCCTTCACAACTCTCCTCTTCCTCACATCACAGTAATTTTCCACCCTTCCTACACATGCCTGTGTCTCTGGGCACAGATGATGCATTCCTGGATGGGATGCTCACTGGCATCTCAGCCAGGCTCCATGCAGAGCACAAGATGTGGCCTTGGAAAGAGCCACTTTGGATGCAAAACAAACCAGGAATTTTTGCTGTGTGTCCCCAAAATGCTGCTGTGCTGCTTTTCTGCTGCGGCTGTGGCTGCAAACAGGGAGGCAGAACCTTCATACCCTGAAGAGATTCCTTCAGACAGAGGAATACTCCACAGAGTATTCTACTCCAACAGGGCAACTCTAGGAGAATTCCACCAGGGAGTACTGAAGGAGAACAAGGTTTTTGACACTGCACAGCCTCTTCCTACTAATATTCCCATAGGAGGTGGTAAAGATCATTGTACTTAAAAGCAGAAATGTCTCCCAGGAATGGGTCTGAAACACAATGTACACACAGGATGCAGCCACAGGACAGGGTGATGGGCCCATCCAAACTGACCACCACATGCAGCCTGTGGACAGAGGGAACACAAACAGCCAGGATTTGGCCATGGTCAGCACAAGAAGCTTAACAGCAGCCATCCCCACCTCCATGACTTGTAGGCAATGCAAGGAAGGCAAGTGCTGGGAAAAGATCTGAAGAACAATGGGATGGGTTTGTGGCTGTGCAAAGGGATGTTCCCCAGAGAGAGGAGATAAAAAGTCCAGAAAATACTTCCATACTTCCTTCCTTACTAGGAGGCCTTGAATGGGTGTCTGTAACCAGAAGCAGCCTGGACACAGAAATAAGAATTCCCATCACCATGTGCTGGGACAGAAGCTCTGAAATCCCCAGCCAAGTAACTTCTCCACAGACCCAGCCCTTCTGCCCACTGCCCACACCCCAGACAGCCTCACACCCCCTTGGAGGGAGCCTCTCTTCAACACCTGCCAGCCTTCCCTGAGAGGTCAGTCTGAGGCTTTTTGGGATGTGATGTTTTGGAAACAGCCCTCAGACTGATGCCAAATCTTTGCCCTATTTTTATCTCCTGTTCATAGGGCTGAGGCTGCTCATTGCTTCATCCTCCCCTGTCCCTCTTTTCCACTTTTGGTGATTTATTACTCTGTTTATTTTTTATTTAGCCTGAATTTTCTGCTGAAGGGGTGGTTGGAGAGTCCAGTTCCTTCTTAACCTCTTCAGTGCTGCTTCCTCTGTAGTTAAGACTGTTCCTTACTATGAAGGTTGTTGTATCTCTAGAGGATGAGCTGACAACTGTCTGTAACCACACTGCACATCTCAAGGTTCTGTCCCTCAGCCCAAGCAAGATGTTTTCCAGCTGTCTACCATGAGTCTTCCAGATATCTACCAGTCGCTCTGCAGTTACTCTTCCAAAATTCTGGATTGTCCAGAAACTTCAGACGAGTGCCCCAACATACCCAATCCCAACAAATCCAACAAATTCTGGTGGCCGGTGGTAGGACCAAAGGAAACGAGTTCAAGAAATATTTGGACAATGCTCTCAGGGACATGGTGGGATTGTTTGGGTGTCCTGTGCAGGGCCAGGGGTTGCACTTAATGATCCTTGTGGGTCCCAACCACTTCAAATGAAGGTTAATGCCTGCAAAGGGTTCAGCCTTCAATTAGGAACCCTTTTAAGTCCCTTCTGTGTATGAGGTTACTAACTTCTTCATATTCTTTTTGCAATAAATATGAAAATTCTCATTCCCTGTATTGGCACTATTATGTTTGGATTAACCAAATTGGGTTTAAGTCTGTGTGATGCCCCAGCACTTAGAGTTTTTCACTGGTCAGTTCTAAAAATCTTTAGCAAAAAATATTCATCTCCTTTGTATTTTGCCATGGGAGGCACATTCCTGCTGCTGTAAAGGGCTGCAAGAAAAGGAGACAACAAAGCTACAGGCAACAGAGTGTTGTGAAGAGGATTGTTTTCCTAATGAAGGAGCAGAGGGAACATCAGTGAGGCTGGAAGGCATGAAATTGAAAAGTGATGAAATGAGTCTCCTGACACCCGGCCACTCTATTCCCTGCCACATGTTCCTGCAGATATTCGGCAGAACACCCCCAAAATAAGGCTGATCTTCACTTGGGGAGGTGCAGGGGTGCTGCAGGACTTCTGCTGCCAACAAGTTGTACAACTTTCTAACTTCTTTCTGAGTGTAAAATGCCTCCAAAGCCCTCGAGCTGAGGAAGAGGCACAGGAAGAACGACCAGCACAGGAATAAACCTGAGTGTGCCTCCAGATCTGAGCTTTACTGCGTGGATTAAACCCTTAAATGTCTCTTGAGCTATCAGAAACCCCCAGCAGACACCCTCAGAGGTTGGGTTTTAGCTCCTGTGCTTGATGTTGGTTTAACTTGAGAACTTCTCTATGCTTGCTGGGAGAGCCAGGAACACAGTCCATGGATAAACATGAGAGTGCAAACACAGACTGAGCTGAAGGGGCTGGAGAGCTGTGGCACTGCCTAAACAGTGCACCTAGAGGAGCTCTGTGCCCTAACAGGGAGCAAAGCTGGCACATGGGGACACCTGAGGGCATCTGGGGCACTTTTAGTGCAGAGCCTGAGGCAGAAAGCAGAGATGCACATGGAGCACTAAATTGCTGCTGAAGTGGGACCTGCCACCAGTTCTGTGACCCTGATATTGCTGTGGGCATTGCAACTCTCCCAGCGAGAGGAACCCCACAGGACCCTACCAATTCCTGGGATGGAGCAGCCACAGCTTCTCTGGGCAACCTGTGCCAGGGCCTCACCACCCTCACAGCCAAGAATTTCTTCCCCATATCCCATCTTATCCTGCCTTCTGGCAGTGGGAAGCCATTCCCCTTTGTCCTGTCTCTCCATCCCTTGTCCCAAGTCCCTCTCCATCTCTCTGGGAGCCCCTTTAGGCTCTGGAAGGGGCTCTGAGGTCTCTCTGGAGCCTTCTCTTCTCCAGATGAATGCCCTCAGCTCTCCCAGCCCTTCTCCAGAGCAGAAAGGCTCCAGCCCTTGGAGCATCTTCATGGGCTCCTCTGGACTGGTTCCAATAGCTCCACATCCTTCCTGTGCTGAGGACTCCAGACCTGGATGTCAGGTCTCCTGTCCTGGAACTGTCTTCCTGCTGTTCAAGGCTGACAATCTGTTTTAAGCAGTGACATTATGATGCTCCTGCATTGAGGATTTCCACAACCCAGAAAACTCTGAATACCAAACTCAAGAAACCAATTTCCATACTGAATTCCTGACTCCAGAAGTGTCTGTTTAGAGAAGTCAGAGCAATTTTTGTGGGGGGTTGTCCTGCTTTGTAGCATTCTGTTATTTTTATCACAGATTAATCAAATTACTTGAAAGGCCACCCACATGAGCAGTGATAGTGCTTGTCCTGCAAGTCCCCTTGGCTTTGGTGACAGGCACATTATCTGCCTTTGTGCATCCCACAGTCAGGAGAAGAAGAAGCCACACACCGGAGTGGCTCTGTGGATTAGTTTTTGCCTGATCTCTGCTCCCACCTCGGCCTCCCCATCACATAAATATCCAACTACTGACAGAACAAGAGGGAATGATTTTAAACTGAAGGATTAAGGTTAGATGGGATATTGGGAAGAAATACCCACCTGTGAGGGTGGTGAGGCCCTGGCACAGGTTGCCCAGAGAAGCTGTGGCTGCCCCATCCCTGGAAGTGTCCAAGGTCAGGTTGGATGGGGCTTGGATCAACCTGGGATAGTAGAAGGTGTCCCTGCCCATGGCAGGGAGTGGAACAAGGTGATCTTTAAAGTCCCTTCCCACCCAAAGCATTTCATGATTCTATGAACTATCAAAAGACATAAAAAATGCAGTAAAGTTGATTTAAAAATACCAGCTGAGTCCTCTTAGTTTTACCCCCTGGGTGTCTCATTCCTCTGCTTTCCTCTGCGGTTGCTACTTCCTCATGGGAATACATGTACCACGGCCAGTCCCACCAGACAGCCCAGCTCTCCAGGAGTGGATGGACACACAGACAGCAGGGATGTGATGTGCTATTGATGTGGAATTTCCAATTATTTGTGTTTGCTCACTTAATATACCCCAAAATTTTTAGTCAAACTAAAAATCTCTATGTAAAGATTTGGTAACCTTGAGCATTTTTTAAAGCCAGAAGTCAACACTTGGAGTGAGGAAGAACAGACTGCAGGATTTGTTGTCCCCTTTATTCCAGCAGGATCTGAGCACCTGTCCTTGGAAGAGCCGTCAACTAACCCACTTCAGGCTCAGTTCAGGGATTCATTTAAGAATGTGTAAAACTTAACCAGTTCAGATCCATTCTTAGCTCTGACAAAACATCCCAGCATATGGTCTTGAACACAAGCTTAAAATAAATCCCACAGGAGTGCTTCACCAGGCTGAGGTACTGCCATGGGCCACTGCTCCACAGATTCAGCCTTTATTGGGCACTTTTTAAAGCCCAGCAGAAGTAGGTATTGCAAACAAAAGCTAATCAAGAGTAAAACCACAGGGCACAAACTGGAGCCATGGTACCAGTGAGATGAGTTTTGCTAGGTGCTGGTGTGTCTTATGGTTTTCTTCCTCAAAAGTGCCTGCTGGGTGCCCTGGTAAGAGTAATTGTAATAGCTGAGTGTAATGAAAACCCAGGGAAAACATTTCAATTGGTGAGTGCGCTGTGGGAAATCAAATCCATGAACCAGCCACATATGATTTCTGCCAGGCAGCTCTCCAGGAAAACATCCTCAGGACAGAGGACTCTGAATAAAACCATGATTTCTCTGTGAGCAGAACAAGTAAAAAATGTCACAAAATCATGGAATCGTTAAGGTTGGAAAGGAGCTCCAGGATCATTGAGTGCAACCATTTCCCAACACTGCCAAGGCCATCACTGGGACTGCCAGGTCCCCACGTGCCACATCCATATGGCTTTTAAATCCATCCAGGGATGGTGACTCCACCACTGCCTTGGGCAGCCTGTGCCAGTGCCTGACACTCTTCCCATGAAGAAATTTTCCCAATATCCAACCTAAACCTCCCCTGGCGCAACTTGAGGCCGTTTCCTCTCATCCTGTCCCTTGTTCCCTGGGAGCAGAGTCCGACCCCTCCTGGCTCCCCCCTCCTGTCAGGGAGTTGGAGAGAGCCAGAAGGTCCCTCCTGAGCCTCCTTTTCTCCAGGCTGAGTCCCCCTAGCTCCCTCAGCTGCTCCTGGTGTTCCAGCCCCTTCCCCAGCTCCATTCCTTTCTCTTGTGCAATAAACTGAGTGGCTTTGCTTGAAGGAAGCTGGGTTCTGGGAGTAGTGAGGATACGGGGATGCTCAGGGCTGGTGCAGGGATTGTGGAGCATCACCCGTGTGTGTCTGGAACAGCACCCACTGGGACATGTCTCCAAAAGCCTCTGTGTCATCTCAGAGAAAGACAAACTCACAGGCACCATGTTTTTGAGTTTCTGAGTGGAATGTTGCAGAATAGAGACTTAGAAAAACACAAACCATAATCCAAGGAGTACCTTTAAAGAAGTACATGCAAAGTATTTTTGAGGAAGTGTTGCTGCCTTGATCTTGCTCAGAGGGAGTTCACACAGTGAGGGCTGTGGTGAGAGCTCTCCAGCCCTGGCACTGTGAATAAATGCCACTTTGGTTTCAACAAAACCTTATTATCATCTCTTTACTTCACCTATTATTATTTTTCCTGACTCCCTGGTTATTATCTCCTCTCCAAATCCTGAAAACAGTCTGTGTTTTCCACCCTCTGCTGTGCTGCCTCCTGATAGAACAGCTTTCACTGTTCTTTCTCCTCCTGCTCTCCTGGAGGATCTTGCTACTTCCTTCACAGTCCTACTGTGTCGCACCTTTTCCAGAGGGTTGCAAACCTATTCCTGGCTAACAGGTGCTGCGGAGTTCCCCAAAACAACCCCATTGCTTTCATAACCCTCCATTTTAACTGTTTTCAAGTTGACTTCCATTAAATAGCTGTGGGTTTCTTGGATTTTTAATAAACTTGTGTTGCTTGATCCTATGCTATGATTTAGTGTAGATGGGTCACATTCTTGACCTAATGTATCATAAAATCACAGAACATCCAGAGCTGGAAGGGACCACAAGGATCATTGAGTCCAACTCCTGGCCCTGCACAGGACACCCCAACAATCCCACCCTGTCCTTGAGAGCGTTATCCAAATCCTCCTGGAGCTCTGGCAGCCTTGGTGCTGTGCCCACTGCCCTGGGGAGCCTGTTCAGCGCCCAACCACCCTCTGGGGGAAGAACCTTTTCCTGAGATCCAGCTTAAACCTTCCCTGACATAACTTCAGGACATTCCCTCGGGTCCTGTCCCTGGTCACAGAGGGCAGAGATTGGTGCTGCCCTTCATGAGGAATCTGCAGACCCTGATGAGTCTCTCCTCTTCTCCAGTCTTCTCTAGGCTGAATGTACTTTTTCTTTTAAATATAAAAGTAAGATTTCACTCCATATTCAGAGCTGGGAGTGCAGGAACTGCTCCATAATCACGATGGGATAGAGCTGCAGGGGGGCCACCTGTGCCTCTAATGGAAGCCGATTTTAGTCTGGTAGAAAGCCCTGATGCTGTACCAGTCTCTGGCATTTTACCTTGATAATGCCAGGATTTACAGCCTTTTTAACACACTTTGTGACAGGCTACTGGGTTGTACATGGTGTTCACATTGGTGAGAGGGAATGAGAACCTTCGGCCACTTTCTACCAACTCCACAAGTTCCATGTGCACAGTTTCAGGGAAAATTGGGTTTACATCTTGCCAGATGGGAAGCACAGACCAAGAGTGGTGCAGGGTTGTAGATTCAGGGAATTACTTGCATTGGAAAAGCCCTCTAAGATCATGTCTAACTATTCCTCCAACACTGCCAAGGCCACCACTAACCCATGTCCCCAAGTGCCACATCCACACGGCTGTTAAATCCCTCCAGGGATGGGAACTCCACCACTCCCCTGGGCAGCCTGTGCCAGGGCTTGACCACCCTTTCAGGAAAGAAGTTTTCCAACATCCACTCTTAACCTTTCCTGATGCAACTTGAGGCTGTTTCCTCTGGTTCTATCACTTGTTCTCTGATCCCAAGGAGGATAAACCAGTGGAGAACAGCCAGGTTTCTTGTCCTGCTGCATCTCAGTCCCACATTGGAGCATCTTCTTCCTCCTGCTGGGTACAAGAGCACTAGTGAAGGTTTCCCTTTCCTCAGCACTGCCCACTGGGCACCAACGTATTTTCATTTTGAGTAAAATACCAGCAGAATTGTGTTTTAAGATCAAAAATTGGCATCCCATGGTTGGTTTAGCTGCACCCTGGATGTCTGAAGTGCTGTGCTTTCCTGTTTCCCTTGGCATGGCACAGCCTGTATGTATTTGTTAGATGGGCTTTAATGTAATTGCTAATTTTTGAGAGGAGCAGCCATAGGCAGATTCTTCCTGGTCTCAAAGGGCTGTCAGGGCAAGGCAAGTTACAGACACACAGTCCCAAAATGGAAAAAAATTGGGAATATGGGCTGAAAGGTCATGGGAGAGTTTGTTAAAGATGACGGAGCCCATGGGTCTCAGTTTTGGAGTGAAAATAGGGTGTTTTATAATGATCCACAGAGGAAAGTCATGGCTCAACCCCAGCTGGTAACTAAGGAGTACACTCACTCATTCCCCAGCCACCATGGTGGGGAGCAGAATTGGAAAGAAATGGTAAACTCTGTGGGTTGAGATTAAAAGAGTTAGATATTTAAAACAAAATAAAATAGCAATAACACTAATAGTGATGATAATGTAATGAAAAGCAAAGAAAGAGAAAATTAATACTCTGAGCAGACAAATGATGCTCAATCTAGTCTCTCACCACCCACTGTCCCTCAGCAGCCTCCTGGCACCCTCCCCAGTTTCTGTACTGGGGATGGCGTTCCATGGTCAGGAATATACTTCTGACCAGTTAGGATCAGCTCTCCTGGCCATGATCCCTTCCACTTTCTTGTCACCTCCTTGCTGGCAGAGCATGGGAAATGGAAAATCTTTGACTGAGGGTGAGCACTTCACAGCAACAACCCAACCATCAGCATGTTACCAACATTGTTCTCATCCTAAATCCAAAATACAGCCCCGGACCAGCTTCTGGGAAGAAAATTAACTCTATCTCAGCCAAAAGCAGGAGAGAGAGCCTGTGGGCCCATGGACAATGCATCCCACACCCCCTTCCCAGCTGGGACTACACCTGTGCTGGACAAGGAGGGTTTCACAGAGATCCTCCCCTCCCTCTCTGGCAGCAGGACCTGGCCCGGCAGAAGGAGCCACCTGTCGCTGGCGAGGTCCTGCCGTGGTGTGTGACGCCAGCGGCTCCAGCCCATCTGCTCCTCGCTCCGGCGGGTGGGACAGCGAGGGGGGTGGCAGCAGGGGCTGGGATGTCTGAGCTGAAGGATGGAGGGGTTTGTCCAGGGGGCTCAGACTGGGCACGGTGCCATTGTCCCATTGGCAGGTGCCTCTCTGCCATCCTCCTGCAACCTTCCTTCCCTGCCTGATGCCAACCCCGGCTCAGGCAAGGGCTGGCTGCCAGCCCAGCCCAGGTGGCTCAGCACAGGCCCAGACACACTGACATCCACCACCTGCATGGATGGGCACGGCCTGTCTGAGCCCCTACAGGCACCGGCTGCTCAGCACACAGAGAGATGAGATCAAACTTCATCTCTGGCAAGAGACAGAGGAGGGGCAGGCCCTGATCTCTGCTCTGGGGGGACCAGGGACAGGACTCCAGGGAATGGCCTGGAGTTGTGTCAGGGCAGGGTTAGGTTGAATGTCAGGAAAAGGTTCTTCCCCCAGAGGGTGGTTGGGCACTGACCAGGCTCCCCAGGGCAGTGGGCACAGCACCAAGGCTGCCAGAGCTCCAGAAATGTTTGGATGATCCTCTGGGGCACATGGTGTGACTCTTGGGGATGGTCCTGTGCAGGGCTGAGGATTGGACTCAATGGTCCTTGTGGGTCCCTTCAGAGTCAGCATATTTCATGATTCTGTGAAATTCTGTGTGGAAAAAGGGACTAAACCACAGGATTTCTGAGCCTCTTCACTTCTGTCTGGGGAAGAAAATACCACCCTGTTTCCTTCACAGCATGAACACCTCTAGTGGAAGGTGTCCATGCGCATGGCAGGGGTTGGAACAAGATGAACTTTAATGTCCCTTCCAACCCAAACCATTCCACGATTCTATGATCTTCAGGCAGAACTTGCACCAAGGATGAGGCTCTGGGCACTTGCAGCCATGAAGGGGACTTTTTTCGGCCTTGTGGTAAAACTCACATTGTTTCTAACCCCTGTTTGGGAGTTAGTGTCACTGGAGGTTTGCTCCTGGGCACAGACAGAACACACCACATGGTGCCACAGAGAAGGATAAGCCATTCACTAAAGATGTGCTCTGATGTCATGGTGACAAACAAGGTTAATGAACTCCGGGCTGGTGCAAGAAAGCCCTCGAGTGGGAAGAACAAGGCCTTTTCCACGGCTCCAGAAAAGTCTCTCAATTCATCCTGCATGTGGTGACACAAGGAGGAAGCTGCCATCCCCCAGCACAGCTCTGAGGAGGGATTAGCACTGCTTGAGAAACTTCACCGGGAGCATTTGGGAGCCTGGGGATAATTTTGAGTCACAGCATTTGGAACCTGGACCAGGGGAGAAGAGTGATGCAGGCACACATGTTCATGGAATGGTTTAGGTTGGAAGGCATCTTAAAGCTCATCTCATTCCACCCCTCGCCATAGGCAGGGACACTTTCCACTATCCCAGGTTGTTCCAAGCCCCGTCCAACCTGGCCTTGGACACTTCCAGGAATGGGGCAGCCACAGCTTCCCTGGCCAACCTGTGCCAGGGCCTCACCACCCTCACAGCCAGGAATTCCTTCCTAATATCCCATCTAATCTTACTCTGTCAGTGTGAAGCCACTTTCCCTTGTCCTGTCAAGCTTTTGCCTTTGAACACCATGAGCATCTTTGTTGTGCTGAGCCTCCATCTCCCTGTGAAGTGCTTTATGGTATAAGATCTCAAAAATCCTTTAGGACCTTATTGGCTTTAATCCAAGTAAAAACCCTGGGGGAAGATGATATAAACCCAAGTCAGGGCTCAAGCAAGCAGCACTGAGAGGAACTGAACCTCTAATTATGTGACCCGGTGATTTCATCTTGGAGGTCAGCAGTGGTCTCACCCCTCAGTCCACCCACAGCCCCCGGGTCCCCCCTCTCCTCCTGCAGCAGTGACAGGGACATCACCATGGCCACAGGGACCTTCCTTGAGGCTGCTGGAGCACCACCAAGTGCTGCAGCTCTGTTTGCTGGGGAGAAGCCTAAATTTAAGATACGGCCAAGTTTAAAGACAGCTTTGAGATCAATTCAGAGTTCCCAGGAGAAGGTGCAGCTGGTTGGCACATCCCTCATCACGGACACAGGGCTGGTGCAAGGACATTTTTGGGACAGTAAGTCCTGCACGCACACAGAACATCAGAAACTGCATTTTCTTTGGAAAAATATTCTCTAATTGCCCATTTGGGGCTTCTTAAACCAAGATTAGAGTAACCCCCTGGGAAGGAATGTTGTCTTATACACTCTGTTGGTCACTTTCCTGTTCTCAAAACTCTGCTCCCAATGCCCACTCTGTGCTTGGCATTCTGCCCCTTGTCCCTGTCCTGGCAAGACAGAGTTTTCCATGCACAGCTATGGAAAGAAGCTGTTAAAATTTCCATTTTTGTCCCTGCACAAAAAAAAACTTGTCAGAGGAGTAAATAAATTAGTTGATTAGCCATGAATTCAGCCCAGCTGTCCCGGAGTTACTCATTATTTTGCTGGCAGCTTCGGAGTGGAGCCAAGTAGCCAGACTTGGCTATTCTCGCACCTCCCTGGGCACATGGGGTTGTTTTTGAAGTGGAGGGAATGGTGAATTTTGGTAGGGATGGATGTCCCAGGCTGTGCCAGATTCCCTGCTCGTGGCTGGGGTAAGGAGACCAGCACTAGTGCTGTGAGCTGTGGAGGACCATGGCACTCCTGGACCTCTGCTTCTGGCTGGGAGAGCTTTGCTACTTATGCTTGGGAATTTCCAGGCCCAGCTGACACCTGGAGAAGCAGCAAAAATAAACTTGTTTTTAAGTCTGTATGGGATTGTGGAGGAAGGTGGAACATGTATCTTCTTTCAGGGGGTCCAGACACACAGTTGTACAGGGGTTGAATCACTTCTTTCTCGTGCTGCAGCTGGTCCCCTGCACCTCCACATGCTGAGAGAGGGGACATGGCACATCCCTGGCTGATGGAGGGTGTGTGGACCTCAGGTACAGCCCAAAATCCTGTCCCCTTGGACAGGTCCTTCCCTGCCACATCAGTGGGACAGCAGAGTGGGCAGAGCAGGGAATGTCCCCCATCACAGGGAGACCTGGCCTCCAGGTTAGACTTGGCTCTGCCACTGGCCACCTCATCCCAAGGTGACACGGTAGCTCCATTCCTCTATGGGCCGTGCTTGGATCCTGCAGCAGCAGGGAAAAACAGTCCCTCTCCAGCTGTCCCTCTGTCACCACTGCTCTGAAGGGTTCAAGGCTTCAGGCTCCACAAAAGGGAGTGGGAATAGGAGTCCCCATGGTTCCAATGAGGACTGGAGCTGGGGTACCCTGGGGAGAGCAGAGCTCCAGTGGGAGCTCCACCTCCACCCTGGGCAGCCAAACCCAGGCAGTGGGAGTGGACTCACGTGTCAGCCGAGATAAGAAACAAATGTCAGGTTTATTTTAGGGATGCATATTTTTATTTTTATGTTTCCCTTTTGTAACTGTTCCCAATCTGACAGCAACAAATTTTAACCCTTCCCTTTGAAGCCACAAAACCTACACTTTTCCCTGGAAGCCTGTTTAGCCTTTAAGGGGATTTGGCTGGATCTGGCAGAAACAGGGCACAGGGCTGTCATAACAGCTGAATACATGAATTGGGATGAGTTGTGGGTACAGAAAGCCTTGGGGAGGCACTGGAGATAAGGTAAGGGTCCACAGGATAGGGAATATTCCCACTACACTGGAAGAGCAGTCCCTGATGGGAGTGCTGGTGCAATGCAAGGGGCAGGTTATATCGAGGCACTTTTTTGTCCCTGCACAGCCTTGGCACAGCCTTTGAGCCGTCTTTCCTCCCTGAATAACTCCTGCCTGGGGCACAGAGATCCCTGGCAGGGGCAGGTCTCCAGGCAGCAGAGCTGTAAGGGTGGCATGGCAGGGCCAGGCTGCAGCTCCATCTCCACGAGGGGAGGGAAGCAAAGCAAATGAAAACTGGTTAAATGAGCTTGACAGGTTTATTAATTTTTGGTTCAGTTCCCCTAGAAAGGGTGAAGAGTATTTCTTAGCTCAAGATTGCAGTCAGACAGCCACATTTGCTGTCCTGCTCCTGGAGACACACGGATCCACTTGTGCATCCACAGCTCCTGTGCCGACACCTCCACCACTGGGTTTGGGCAACAGGGCATCCTAGTGAGCCACCTTCCCCCAAAACAGTGCCGGGGAGGGACATCTGGCCTTTGGCTCTGCCATGATCCAAAGCTGAAGCACCCGGAGTGACAGGAGCAGTGCCATGGTGTACAGAGGGATGCCTTGGTTGGGAGGTGAGGTGGATGGGATGGATGGATGGATAAGATACCCAGGTGGGATCTCTGATGGGATGCTCATGTGGGATGCCTAGGTGGGAGGTACTATGGAGCCTCTCCAGCTTGCATAGGGAAAGGAAGGGAGCCAGGCAGCTCCTGGACACCTATGATGCCATCAGTGGCAGCAGATGCCACTTGAGGAGGAGGAAGGTGAGATGGTGGTGGTGTCTGCCAGCAAACACAGAGCCACCAGCTCCATCCTTTATGCTGCCTGAGGAAAAGCAACATGGGGTGGTGCCAACAGAGTGGCAAATTCCGGATGCCCAGGTGCTCTGGGAGTGCTGACTGACCAAGTGGGTCCTTTCACGTCCCAGTTTATTTGCTGAGCTGGGCATGACTTTCCCAGCCATCTATTCCTGCACCAAACCTCCCCCCGCCCCACCCTTGGTGCTGTTTAAGGAGCTGAATTTCCCCAGGACTTGCCCTTCAACCAGTGCGTGCAGCAGCTGCAGTCCCACAGCAGAATTGATGGAGTCTGTCCCTCTGGCAGCAGGAGGGATTGAATCTGTGCCTCTCACTGCAGAACTCAAACCCCTTAAAGTTGTCAACAAAAACATAAGAAAATGTCAGCCGTGTAGGACTGTGCATGGCTGGCACTCCAGCTCATCCAGGCTGTCCCTGGGATGGGCTCCACCTTTCCAGGTCTGCACTGGAAAGCCAAGAGCTTTCCAAGCTCTTGCTTTCCAAGCCAAGAGCTGCTCAGAGCTCTTGGGAGCAGAAGAGAAGTGATTTGGCTGTGCAGAACTGCATTTCAAGCTCAAAAGGAGGTTGAGATGTAATAAGACCTGATACCAGATATTTGAACTCCAAAGCTTTTCTTGGGTGCACCTGGACAACCCATTCCTGCATACTGTTCAGACAGGGTTTGCTCCAGAGTGTGGGGGGAGAAGGGTTGAACACTTTAAAAGTGAGATCAGCTTAAGCAGGATTAGGAGCAGGGCTGCTGGCCCTAGTGATGAGAGCACAGGGATCTGCAGGCAGCCACAAAATGCCTGCTGAAACACTATAGCAAGACGAATGAAATAAAAGAATAATAGTAATAAAACTGAGCTGCCACCTCAAACCCTGAATACACAAGTTCATCACTGACCATCCTCCACACACTGCTGAGAGCCCCTGTGCCTGGAAAGCCCTGGTTTGCTGACCCTGAGAGAGGCTGAAACCACAAACTACAGATATTTAAACATCCCAAACCATCGACTGGGCTTACAAGGAACATCCTGAGCTCAGCACCTGCTAAACTCACCACCTGCCACAGAGCAGGGCTCTGTGACACCGTCCTGTCTCTCAATTGCTTGTAAAGCTTTGGTCAGAGCTGGGGCTGAAGGTGTCTCCAAACCTCCAAAACTCCGTGGGTATTTGAGCCTCGATTTGCAGACTCCAGGTCCTGGTATCCCAATATCCCATTATCCTGAGAATAGTGGCTCCGGGCCATGCACGCCGTGACAAGCAGCAGCTCCCGGGGTCAGAACCGTCGGGATCAGAGGTGTGGGCAGGGAGGGTGGCACGGGGCACGGCACAGTCGGCAGCGTCCCGGGCCCCGGCTCCGCGGGCGCTCGGCACAAGCTCGGCTTTGCTCCCGTGTGCCCCCGCTCGTGGCTTTTGGCCTTATTCGCTGTCCGTGCTGTGCATGGAAGGGCTCCAGCTGCCGCGGGCCGGGAGCGCTCTGTAGCTCTTGGCACGGTCACCTGTGCAGGAGCCCGGAGAGGGGCTGGTTTCGGGGGGCTCCTCTGGGTGCGGGGCCAGCGGGGCAGGGCCGCAGAGCGGCTGTGCCAGGGCGTCCGGAGAGGGATCCCCGTGCCCACGTCTCACGCTTATTTTTTAATGGGTAATGAGCCCAAAGCCAAATTCAAAGAATGGGAGCACGCATTTCTTTAAAAAAAAAAAAAAAAAAAAGATGTAAAAATGTATTTCCTCCTTTTTTGCTGCACCTTCTCCAGAACAGAATTGCTCTCAGACTCGCACAGCCGGGGAATGCTGCTGCAAGCTCAGAGCACGAGCCCCTTCCCCCCAGGCAACCCTATGGAGGGGACGTATCCCCTGGGACATCATCGGGCTGGGTCACTCGCACGGGGATGGAAAGAGCCCGCGTTCCTCCTCCACTTGTGCTGTCCCCAACAAACCCCCAACAGCCGCTACCCCTCGAGCCAGAGCCCCTCCTCTCCCCGTGTGCCCCACGCCGGTGCCAAGGTCCGCTGTCCCCGGCACTCTGAGCTCCCATCCTCCCCTTGTCCCCTGCGCTGTCCCCTGAGGCTCCGTGCCAAGCCAGCCCTGCTCTCACATCGCTGTTTGCTGCATCCATCCCGCATCCATCCCGCCCCACAGCTCTCCGAGTGCTTCCCGCACCCAGCGAGTTTCTTTTCAAACTCTTCTGTCCTGCGGCACAAGGAAAAGCCACAAGAGGACAGAAGTGACGCCGGACTCTCCCGACAGCGAGCGAGGGTTGCGGGGCTGCCTCGGTTCCCCCGGCTCAGAGCAGCACCGTGGGCTCGCTGCCGCTGCCGGGCGGTGCACGGCTGGGAGAGGCAGCGGGTCCCTCTGTGGTGACTCCCTCCTTGGCCGCTCTCCGGCCTCCTTGGCCATTCTCCGGGCTCTTCCCATGCCAGTCCCTGACAGGCGTGGCCGGGCTGCCCCTACCCCGTGCCGGGAGCGGGGATGGCCGGGCGCTGGCGCGGGTGACTCGGCGGGGTGGAGAATGACGACAAGCTGACCTAGGACAGGGTCCGGACCTTCTCGGGTGAGACAAAGCCGATGCTGTCACCCCTCTGCTCGCGGAGGGGGGTGTATAAGCAGGGGACTCCGGGTGGAGCTGAGCCTCTGCCCCCAGCCCGGGTCATAGGGCTCCCTGTTCCAAGGCGACCGGCTCCTGGCGCTGCCGCTGCCGCTGTCGCTCCCTCTTGGCCCGCCAGCACACGTAGGCGGCCACCAGCAGGCCCACCCCGAAGATCAAGGTGGCCACCGAGACCACCTTAGCGATGTCCATCTGTGGGCCATTGATGGTGAAGGTGATGCACGTCGCTGCGATGCCGATGACCACGGAGACAATGCCGAAGGGGAAGATGCAGCGGTACCAGGATTTCTCGGTCCCTCCCGTGGCCAGGGCCAGTTTGTTGAGTGTGGCAGTGGAATCGGTGGCCGTGGCCAGCGGCAGCCCTGGTTTTCCTCCCTGCAGGCAAGTGAGTGAGTTGGACTTGCAGCCCATCATGTTGACGAGAAAACCGAGGAGAGACCAGCACAACACCCTTGTGGGACGGATGCGAGCCGTTGTCCCACCATGAGTCGCTGATGGTGATGGAGGGAAGATTTCGGATCCTACATGGTCGCTGTGTCCGGCAGCTCAGGGTGCAGACGGGCCGGGATCTTGTCTGCTGCTTCTCTCACTTCCAGCTTTGGCTCCCGGCTCCTTCGCTGCCAGACTGAGCGAGGACTGGAGGAGGACCAGAAAAAGGATTGGCGGTGGCAGCGGTGATCTCATGACGGTGGGAGGACCGGCTCGGCCTGGCTGCCTATTAACTGTTTCGGGCTGTGAGCAGGCAGCTGTCTGCAGCCCAGCTGGGATCACTCCTGGGATGTGTTTTTCCAATTTGCATCTGTTTTCACCAGCCTGGACTCCGGCCAGGCAGCGCTAGGGCAGCGACGCTGGCCTGGCTGCTCACTGCCCCCAGGGCCATGCTGCTGCAGCCCCATGGGCAGTGAATCCCAAGGGAATGGGCAGCAGGACTTCCAGACACTCCAGAGCGCCTCTGCTTCCTCCGCGTGCAGTGCCAACACTACCACCTCCTTCCAAGTTTGTCTTTCTCCTAGTGTCTCCCTCTGCCAGCTTTGTCCCCTGGCACAGGGCTTGGGGACCCTCACTGGGAGCCTATGGACTGGCTATGCTGGTGGGACACCTGGGGGTGACTCTGTGGGTGCAGGGGGGGACCAGTCAGGAGATATAGAGCTGAGGTGAAAAGAGGATTTGAGATGTTGCTGTTCAGGCAGGGCAGCAGGGGGGTAAGGGCCTGGAGGGCAGGATGCTGAAAGGCAGCTGGGAGCAGGAAGGGATCAGCAGAGCTGCAGGAAGGACAGGTCACCTGGGAAGGGGAGTCAGCTTGTGCTGCAGGGCCAGGCTCTGGGAACTGGCACTGTACCAGTCAGAGCCCTCAGGTACTACTTCCTTTCCCTGCAGTGCCCTCCTGACTATCAGGATTAATTATTTTTTACCATCAATGTCGAGCACAGGTAGGTGATGTTGGCTTTGCTCTGGCACAGGATCACACAGGCTGGCAGAGCCCAGCAATATCACCTGGGGCTCCTGGGCAGGGAGGAGAAGGAACGGATGGAGAAACAAGCAGCCTGGAAAAGGTTGAACACAAAATCCTCCTGCCCAGCTCTGACTATCAATAGAGACTTATTTTTGCGGGCAAAATGTTTCTGTGCCACCTTTACTATGAGTGGATCAGGGAGGCACTGAGACTGGAGATGGCACAAACAGTTCCCATCTCCTCTGACTTCTGCACTGTGGTTTGTTTTTTTTTTTTTTAATTTGGTTTCCTGAAGAAGAGAGGAAAGGAATGAGCTATTGCAGCAAATGTAAGAGACCTGGAGCCTTTCCCAGGTCAGAGCTTCCCCCAAGCCAATGGGGCCCAGCTGTGTTTCTGCATCAACTGAGAGGAAGCCAAAAATACGGGAGAAAATCCACACTGTAGGAGAAGCAGAGCTGGGCAGCATGAGGGAGGCTCTGGGTCAGATGAGGTGGACAATCAGGAGTCAGTGGGACTGACTCAGGAAAGGGGAGGTTGGGGTATTAGTCTAGACATGGGATGTATTATCCTCCCTTTTTTGTGGCCACTGCTCTTGCCTACAGCATCCCCAGGGAAGCCATGCCACTCTGGGGAAGAATAAAACCGGTTTGGATCAGCCTTTGTCCCTCTTCAGGCTTGCTCTGGAAAGCTGTGTGAGATCTGAGAGCACCAAAAGAGAGGGGGCTGGGTCTGTGAGAGGGTCTCCTTGCTCCCAGTTTCTTAAATAACATCCATAAATAACAAAAGTAGAGTTGATCAGGTATCAGATGAATTCCCAAACTGCTCCCAGGGTATTGCTGGGGCCAGGCAGCTGTAGACACCCAGGACCTGGGCACGGGGACTCTGCCTGTGCATGGAAGTAGCACTGGGAAAATAACTCCAGCTCTGGAAGACGTGCAGCACTTGGTGCTCTGCAAACCCAGTTTTGTTATTTACTCTCCTGATTGCTCATTAGAGGGAATGGATTGCAGCAGAACTCCATGAGTCAATGCCCTTGGAACAGTGAGGCAAAACCTGCCCTAAGGCTGATACTGCCCAGCACAAGCTCCATCTTCAGTATTGTAAAGCTTTGTCAAACTTGAAACTGTTCAGGCTTTAATTTACCCCAAAATGAACCCCTGAAGCAAATTTCAGGTTCAGCTGCTGCTGAGAGTGGGGTGTGGAAGGAAATACTCCAAGAATGAGCCTGGCAATGGGCCACTTCCCAAACTGCTTCCCAGGAAACAGGTGATGTGATGCCACTCCTGAACATAGCTCCAGCCTCTGTGCTGGTCCTACCCCCTGCAGCATCCCCACACCTCCAGCCTTCACTCAAGGGGTTGGGAAGGACTCTTGGCTTCCACTGAAGTGGACTGACAGCTGTATCAGTTTTTAAGTGGTGCTGAGGAGCAGTGACTGGCCTTGAAAAAGCAGGAGGTGAGAAAAACAAGATCCAACTGGTTAGAAAACCACGACATTGTCATGTCTCAGTTCTGACCCATGAGGGATCTGAACGTTTGACTCAGCAGCACTGATGTGATGCTGCTGTAGCAGCCCCGTGTTTCCCACAATGGGATCAACCATCACATCTGCTACTGCTTAAATTGTACAGGAGTAAAGCACAGATACTTAACACATCCCTAGGCATGATACATGCACATATCAAACTCCTCCAAACATACATCGAGTTCTAGCTCACCAGAGAGTGCTTCCAAAGCAGCAATGCCTGCATGTTTGACCAAGGACCTCTAAAACTCCACAGATGCTTTAAAGGGAATTATCTGCAGAGAGCAGAGTGCAGGTCACAGAGCCAGGATGGCTTTGCCCCCGGTTTGAAAGGAAAAGCAGGATCAGCACAACCCTGCACAGGGCTCAGGCTGGGACAGGGTCACCACCAGCAAAAGTCTAACACTCACATGTGGATGAACTTCCTCTTCTCTACTCAAAGAGGCCAAATTCAGGCAACTCTTCCTCTGATTTTGCAGTGGGTTTCTAGAAAACTCACAAATATGCTAAGGTAGGGAGAAAGAGGCTTCAGGATGGGCTGTGTGGTGTGAGTCCATATTTTTGGGCACTGAATCTTCCACCCTTGGTGGGGCTGTCAGGCCTGGGTGTTCCACTCCTTCTCTCCACACTCCTTCTTCCACTAACATAAGGGTGTCATTTTCACAGCAAAAATAGAGATTTGTGTGTCCTCCTCCCTCTTCCCACAGGAGGTGCAGAAAGTGCAGCTGGGACTGGATGAGTCACGTTGCAGGAGAGGAGATGGATGACACCCCCTCCACACACAGACACCCACATGGACCCTTCAGGTGATGGGTGGGGCAGCAGGAGCTCTCCCTGCTGCAGGAATGCTGTCCTGAGCCAGCAGCAGTGCCCTTGGATGAGGAGAGGCTCTGGAACCCGGCTCTTAGGATTGCAGGAAAGAAAGAAAAACTGGGAACAGAAACTCCTGTTGAACAGAGAAAGAGCAGAGAGGGTGAACAGCTTTAGTGGGTGATGGAAAGATGGTGTTTGGGCAAGAAATTCAGATTCCTCGGAGGGAATGATGAGGAGAGAAAGAATAAGGAAGCCAAGATTCCTCAAAAACAGATTAATTGCTCTGATTTTGAAGTAAGAAAGCCCAGAATCAAACACAATGCTGAGCAGCACTGGGGAACTGCAGGAGAAGCAAGGTGTGGGAGGAGATCCATATTCCCCAGCTCCCAGTGCTGTGACAAGAGGAAGGAGTCTTATGGTGGGTCCGTAATTATGTGGATAACCAGAGACACTGAATTTTTGAAGTAGATGTTGGAGAGCCCAAATAATTTGGAAACCACATAGAAATGCTAAGACAAAGAAGGCAGGGCCAGGATGCAGAGACACCCAAAGCTGGGATGGTCATGCTCCATCCTGGAGCTAAACCACTGTGTAGGAGAATGTTAATATGAAGGAATTATGCCTTATTTCCTCCAGAACTTGAAGGTAATGAGGCTGGAAACAAGAGCAGAAAACAACTAGTCTTACAAGAAATTACACCTTTGGGCACCAATAATCAAAAATAATCTGTTATACAATTCACATATATCCCTGCATGAGTCAAAGTAATACTCACTCCTGTCCCCCTCACCGCTCATTTTTGGGACACACAGCTCAAAACTGGGGTCTGAGTTGTAGAAATCCAGCAAATGGCAGCCCCAAAGCCTTCTCACATTGAGAACTGTGCTCTGAACAAGTGATCTTCACTCAGTTCAAAATTAAATACCAAAAGACCACAGTAATTGACTTTTCCCACAGAGGAACTGTAAACAACAAACCCCAGCAGTTTGTAAGAACTGAGAAAATCCCGCAAGGGATTTTTCCTGTGGCTCTGTGAGGAAATTAATAGTTCTGCCTTTATTTGGCTGATACAGAATCATGCAATTGCTAAGGTTGGAAAAGCCCCCTAAGATCATCAATCCAACCATTAACACAGCACTGCCAAGGCCACCACTGTTCCCAAGTGCCACATCCACATGTTTTCTGAACACTTCCAGGGACTGTGAATCCACCACTGCCCTGGGCAGCCTGTGCCAGTGCCTAACCACACTTTCTGGGAAGAAAATACTTTACAGTTCATGCAAGAGCCGTGATTAAGACAGGGCAGGAAATACTGAATATTTATTGCACAACTATCCCCCATCATAAACAAATTTTGAGTGCAATGAAGAGCTGCAGTGAAACGAGAGCAGGTGGATATGGCATCAGCAACCACAGAAGACTGTGGAATAAACCCTGTTAAAGCCAGCATTAAGTTTTGAGCAGATCCATTAATTTTAAGATAAAGCGCAGGGAAGAAACTCCTCATGCGGCAGGAAAGTGTTATTAAGGAAGCACAGGTGGCATCTCACAGTCCATTTTAAGCTGCCTCATGCCACGTAAAACTGGAAAACAAGCAGCAAAATAAATCAGGAGGCACAATCTTGGATTCCCGGTGACCTAAGAAATATTTTCCAGGTCTATGATTCAGCAAAAGGGAAATAAATAAATAATCAAAGAGGGGGAATAAAGTGCCAACAGCCATCAGGAAGTGCAGGTCTGAAAATAGCAGCCAAGTGTCACCTTGATCCAACAAAGCCTTCAGCAACAGTGACAAGTTGCTGGGTGACATGGACCTGCTATTTTGGGCCCGTGGCAGAGGAGAGCCCCACCGGGGCATCAGCACAGGAGAGGACACCAGTGCCAGCCTCTCCTTCCAGAGGAGCTTCCAAACCAGGGATGGTGTTTGAAGTGAGAGATTCACGTGTCTTACAACAGGATGCCTTCCTGTGGATTCGAATATGGATGGGAGCAGATGGAAAAGAATTATTACATCATCCACGTGGTGGTAGCTTCGCTCCTTCCCAGTGTGGGGCAGGCTGAGCACGTCCACACCTTCATACCTCCTGCTGCTCCTCTCCGTCACCAGCCTCTCCTTGGGCCACAGCAAGTGTCAAGGTCACAGCTCCAAGGCTGCCAGAGCTCCAGGAGGGTTTGGATGATCCTCTCAGCACAGGGTGTGACTCTTGAGGATGGGCCTGAGCAGGGCTGAGGGTTGGACTCGATGATCCCTGTGGGTCCAACTTAACACACTCTGATTCTGTGAAGTGCTCAACACAAACAATACTGAGAACCAGGTATGGTCCACAGACGGGAAAAGCTCCTGACCAGGAGAAAAGCTGATCCACAGCAACTTTAGTGATGTCCTCTGCCCTTGAAGATGCTGTGGATTGTCACAGCACTGCCAGGAGAGCTGGGCAAGGCACCAGCACAGCCCAGTGACTCACAGGCCATGCACACCAGTTTTAAAGCTCACAGACGAGAAATACACCTAGAACATAAAAATGAGCTATTTTACTGTAATTAGTGCTTAAAAATAAAAATCCTGAACAAAAGCCCAACCCCAAAGTAATGCCATTTGCATTGTCATATGCAAGGATCCAAATTCCTCCCTGTAGGAGGAAGGGAGATGTAATCACACATGATTCAAATTACTAATGGTCTGTTCAGTCAAACAACTGAAATAAATTTGGCGAGTTTGTTTCTGCAAGGAGAATGGGATCTCTGCCGAGAGCTCTGTCACCCTTAAGAAGAATCCACAACAGCACAGCACAACAAACACCATTCAAAACTACACAAAGCCAGGTAGTTAGGCCTGAAAATAGTTGCAAGGATATGGCCAAACACCCCAGATTTCCTAATGACGCTAAAAGGGGGCCTGGAGGGTTCACAGAAACACATGGTTATGTTTAAATGGATATCCTCAAACTTGTTTAAATGTAAAAAATGCTGTGTCTGATTCATCCCTGCATCCAGTAATTTGAATTCTGTCCCATTACGCAGTCAGCACAATATTGTAACTAAAGCACTGTAACCTATTTATGGTTTCATTAATTTTTAAAGGTTTTTTTTGGTTGAATCACCATCCCTGGAGGGATTTAAGAGATGTGGCACCTGGGGACATGGTTTAGTGGTGGCAGTGCTGGGTGAACTGTTGGACTTGAAGATCTTAAAGGTCTTTTCAAGCCAAATGATTCTCTAGTGCCTGTGCTCTCTCCTGCATGTTCCTGGTACCCAGTACTCCAATCCTGGAGGCAGTGAGATGCCCTCACCTTACCTATCAGCACCCAGCTGCCCAACAACTTCAAAACCAAGATTTACTACTAATGTATCCTCTAAGAAACTCCATCTCAAGAGAAAACTCTTGTGTACTCTGAAATTTAGAACCTGAAGCAGGAAATCAAACACTCAGATGGTGAGATCCTCAGATAATGCACTTTTCCAAGTTTCAAAGTTCCAAGGCTGTGCCAGCTGCACCAACAGCTGGAGCACAATAGTGTTAACAGGGAGAAAAAGCTGAGGAGGTGCTACAGAGTGTGCAACCCAATGTCATGTGCTGAAGTCTTACTGACCTGGGTATGCACATTAGGCCTCACTTGGTCCCTCTTTTTAAGATGGAGCTAAAATGAGACCAATAAATGATTTCCCACTAAACATGCCAGGGCTGAGGACAAGCCTAACACAGTGTTGGCACAAATAGGAGCTGGTGTCCTCCGAAACCAGGAGGGAAGGCTCCAGACAGGCTTTTCTCCAGGGTCAGGCTCCTCCACTGACTCACAGCTTGCTTCTATTTGCTTTTTTCCAATCCAAACTCCGGATCTACTGATTAACTTTCTTGTGCTGGCTAAAAATAAGTCAAACATCTCCGTTTGGGTGCCTAAATAACCCACTGCTGTAATCTCTTGCCTTCTGAAATTACAGTTCAAAACTCCCTTTTAATTTCTCCCCTCTCCCATTCCCAGCTTCCTACCCTCTTTTTTCTAGCTGAGCTCAAATTAAATAACCAGATTTTTCTAGATTACAATGCTAAAGCCCTTCTTTCCTCCCAAATTAAAACCAAGACGGTTTCTTCTGGGTGGTGGTAATAAAAATAGTATTTGATCTGCAAGGTGCATGATAGAAACTTTAATACCTATTTAATTAATTGTTTTCATGTTGGACTGAGTCATGATTAGGGTTTTTCTTTTGTGACGTTGTTTTTAATGGATGTGAAGGAGGACTAGGAGGCTACCAGTGAAACCAGATGTCAACTACACCAGTGCCAGTGTATAGGCTTAAAAAATCAACCCAAACCCACCAAAACAAGAGGCCTTGCTCCAGAGAGCACAGACATGCAAAACCAAGCTCATGAGCAAGTGAAATAATCTCAATCTCCATTTTACAGCTAAAAAGTAAAGAGCCCTGGTATCAGATCCATCATCTGCTGCAGCCTCTCAGTGACCCCCCACACTGACAGGACTCAGGACTGGAGATGCACAGCCATGAACTGGCTGCCTGCCCACAAAAAATCCCTCTTGGCCCCTTCTCCTGGCTTTCACCAGGCTGTTAAAGAATTTCCCACTCGTTGCTTACAGTACACCGAGAATTAGACACCTTGGAAATGTCTAGAGGAGCATTACACATCCTGCAGTACCCACATCCAGCAGCCACATGGAACCCAAACCCATCCCTTTCAGTCAGAGCAGAAGCAGACAAAATTTCTCAGCAAAGCTGCAGCTGGAAATCCCAAGCTCTCATTGAATTCTGGAACTCAGGGAGAGATTGAATTGAGTAAAAATATAAAAATTAAAGTGTATGGAAGACATACAGTTCTCCCCAAAGGCTCTTCTAAAATCCAACTTCTCTCTCAGCATTTTGCAGCACCACTGCTCCTTCTAGAACCTCCTGACTGGCACAACAAATTGCTGAGTCAGGTGTTAATGCTTCAGGCTTGACTCACACAGGGTTTTAATCAAGTAACCTGCTCTCTGGAGCTCACAGAAAGCCCATTTAGAGAATAACACCACCAGCAAATTTGTCATGTGCAGAGAGGGCTGGGAGTTTTCTTCCCACCTCAATGCTTACCATCTTAAACTGCTCCTTGATGAAATTCCCTCACCTCACTTGTTAGGGTTTGCCTCTCCAAACCACAATCTGTGCTCCTGGCCCAGGGAGCTCCTCCTGCCCTTGTCCCAGGGGTGGGAGGTGCACACAGTCACTGCTCACACACTGCCAGACCCTTCAGAAAGGCTGGAAGAGGCAGAACATTCCTCCACACCACTCCTGGTGCTTTCCTTCTTACCAAGACTCCAGTTATTTCTGGTTTAGATGGGGAGAACCCCTAAAGCCACATTGTTGAGTGTCTACATGAGGTACCTCCCAAGCAGGGAGCTGCAGCAGCACCTGGTGGAGATCTGGTAATACCTGCAGGATAAACTCCTTGGAGGGTTCAACATGAACATCCAGCACTAACCAGAACTGAGGCTGTGGCTGCCCCATCCCTGGAAGTGTCCAAGGCCAGGTTGGACAGGGTTTGGGGCAACCTGGGATAGTGGAACATGCCCATGCCCATGGCAGGGTGTGGAATGAAATGAGCTTTGATGTCCCTTTCAACCCAAAGCAGTCTGGGAGTTCATGATTCTCTAATTCTAACCAAAGACAACTGGTGCACGTGAAATCACACAAGAGGGTCTGCTGACTGCAGAGTGCAGTAAGTAACAGCAGAATTTGCAAAACAAAAACAGGCTGTAGAGAAGTTGCAGATGGTAAGAAGAGAAGGGAGCCAGTGGAAAAGACAAACTGTAGCAGCTGGAAATGCTTAAAGTCAGAGATTCTGGAAAGAATAGAAAAAACCTGTCCTGCCTGGGATACAGCTTCACATCCTTCAGTGGGGAAAAAACCTTTTAAAACTCTTTTAAAACTCTGCTGTTGGGAATAAAGAAGGAATAAGAGCTGCTAATCCTCCCTGACCCTCACTGTGCTTACTCTCTGCTCATGTCTACACAACACTGGGATCATCTATCACTTTCCAAAAATACTGCTCATTTCCTGTATTACTGTAATTCTATCCCCTGGCATCAAACACTACCTTTTGTCTTTGTCTCCTCATCTCAGTTTGATGTACCAGGATAATTTCTATAACAATGGCCCATTTTGGAACAAAGAAAGACCCTCAACCTCCGAGTTCAACTACTATTGAATCCCTATCTCTGATACAGCACAAGACTCGTTTGAAGAAGTGAGTCATTCAAATGATTGAGCCTTACAAGCTTATGAAAATTGTCAAATGTGGTGTAGGAAGAAGTAATAAACTCCCACTGCACCCAGAGGCACAGAACAGCCAGTCTACACCCCTCCTGCACCCCTCTTACAGTGTCAGCTTGCCTTTGAGTTTGTAACAACCCCTGTGACCCCACTTTTGTGGGCCCAGGCTCCTTTTCCCAGCCCTTTCACACCTCTGCAGCCCTTGCTGTGGCACTGAAGCTGCTGCCAGTTTCCACTGGACTGCTCTGTGCTGAGAAGCAGATGCTCCATGACTCATGCAGTGCTTGCGGACACAAGTTATCCATAGCAGCATCATAATTAACAATACCAAATGTCATCTCTAAAATTCAAACATGCAGATATTCATGTCCATGGCTTATGACCATACTGATTAAGGAGACAGTGTCTGATCCCTGAAAGTGTCCAAGGCCAGGTTGGGCTGGGATTGGAGCACCCTGGGATAGTGGAAGGTGTCCCTGCCCATGGCAGAGGGGTTGGAATGAGATGAGCTTTAAGGTCCCTTTCAACTCACCCACTATATAATAAAAATATGAAGTGGGAGATGCTGATTTTTGTCTATCATATGAATGTTTTTTAGTGAATTTCAAGTGTCAGAAAGAGCCAGACATTTGGAAGAGCCAGACAGCAAACTCTGGCCTTGAAAAATAAGGAAAATACAATGGCTGGCTTAGCACTGCTAAGAGCTAAATCCCCTCCCCAAGCAAACAGTCCTAGTCCAGCCAAGAGATATGATCCAAGTCAAACTGTACTAACAGTGGTAACTGTGGCCCTTCCTAAATGGAGTTCTAAGCACTTTAAGGTTTTCCACTTCACTCGAAAGCCTTACCTGGCAGTGAAATGCCCGGGAATTTGGGGATTTAAATGCAAAACCCCAAGATGCAGGAGGAACCGAAGCTGGATTGTCCCCACGGTGACACGGCCGGAGCTGCTGCAGAAGCTGCATTTTCCAAGGCCCGGCGGGACATTCCCGGAGTCGCTGCGGCTCCAGCGGCACCTGCGCAGGTACCGCGGCACTGCCGGGGTCCCAGCGCCACCTGCAGGGAGGATCCAGCCACTGCAGCACCTGGATCCCGACATCCCTCCAGCCCTTCCCAGGCCGCTGCCTCAGGAACCACAGAAACCCAGAACACACTAANAATGAGGTCTCCCCTCAGTCTCCTCCAGCTGAACACACCAAGTGCCCTCAGCTGCTCCTCACACACTTCCCCTCAAGGCCCTTCCCCATCTTTGTTGCCTCCTTTGGACTCTCTCTATTGGCGCAATATCTTTCCTATATTGTGGTGCCCAAACTGCCCCAATATTGCAGGTGAGGCCCCAGGTCAGAGCAGAGCAGGACAATCCCCTCCCTGGCCAGCTGGCGATGCTGGGCCTGATGCCCCCAGGACACGGTTGGCCCTCCTGGCTGCCAGGGCACTGCTGGCTCATGGCCAGCTGGCCATAGACCAGGACACCCCCAGCTCTCCCAGCCTGTCTCCAGAGCCCTCCTGCTATAAAAGAAAAAAACAGAATTTTAAAAAAATCATAACAAAAACACACCCCTGAAATTTAGCTGAACAAAACAGGCAGAGTAAAGAAGTTCATAGAAAATATTTATTGCTTAGAACTTCCTGGGTTCTGTGAAGGACTCACAGGAGGCTCCCCTGCTCAGTCCATCACCTCATCCTTCACCAGCACAGGAAAGCTCCTGCCCCCCTGGCAGAGCTGAGTGTGGACGGCCCGGAACACCTGGGCAGAGTCCCCCAGGCAGGGCCTGGGCTCCAGGACAGGCAGGAGCTCTGCCATCAGCACCTGGGCAGGAGCAAAGGAGACAGAGTCAGCACACACTCACCAGAGTCAGCACACACTTCCAGGATTCCTTGAAATGAAGAGGCTGCATAACAAGTGAAATCTAATCAGAGCAGTATGACTAATCGCATGCTAATTGATTGACAGATACTTTTGTCATATTTAACAGAGGCAGAGTTGTTCATCCTCTGCTCAGGAGCTGCACCAGCCATCACCCAGTGTTCCCAGAGCAGTGAGGTAAGTGGCAGTGCTGCTCTTCTACCATAGGGAAGGCCCAGCACTGGGATGAGACCAGTATCCTGCAAGAAGCTGAAGCTGGTGCTAGCTCAGGATCTCTGCAGCCACATAGCAAAGTGCTCACACACACAATGGTAAATTCAACTCTGCACTCAGGACTGTTCCTGTCACCTCCCAGTTAATCCAAGACAGATGGATAAGTGGCCAACTCCAGCCCAAATGGGCTCCAGGGGATGCTAGAGCTGTCCAACATTCCCTGACCTGGCTGCTGGCCTACTAAGCCTAGCTCAGGATCTCAGCATACACTGCCAAACAACCAACCCAGTGGCCTTTGGTGCCCCAAATTAATATGCTCAGGCATATTCCCCAGGATTTTTATACTTTTTTTTTTCAGCTGGCTCGAGGTAATGAAGTCTGAGCACCCTGCACACCAAAAGCCCACAGACTAACAGCTACCAGGACTTTCTCTGATACTTGGCATTCCTCCACGGAAAGGCAATGGACAGGCTTGGCCCAGACACAGGCACACCCTTTCCCAGGGTATTTATCTTGTTCCATGTCCATTTACTTCAGCTGTCCCAAGAATTTCACTTATCTTCACCCTGAAGAGCTGGTTCAGACCCTCAGAGCTCACCTGGCAAAAAGCACCTATTTGGATACATGTGCAGAGGAACTCAGTCAACAGAGCAGCAGGAATGAGGCTTTGGTTACCACTTCATTCTGGGCAGATATCCAAACCTTCATGATCCATAATTCAGGATTATAATGTTGAAGCCCTGTTTGAGGCCAGGCAGCAATCCATCTTCAGCCAGAAGGAAGAGTGCAGCCAGTTATTAATAACTCCTCCCTGCCTTACCTAACTGACTTTGCCAAAGCCTCTGTCCTTCAGATCAACAGTAGATGTGATTTCACAGATCTTCTCTGCCCTTTGCTGTTGGTTGAGAAGAACAATGATCCCTGTGCAGTGAGCTCTTTGCTCAGGCTGCTGAAGAAGCTGACACCTCCTCCCTATTCTCACAGGCTCTGAATGGTAAAATCAAGATTAGCAGCACCAATGGTCTGAGGTTTAAAATGACAGGAAGAGAGAGGAGTTCACTAGCTGTGGGTCACACAGGAGAGAATGACACAGTGGCTGCCCTGATGGAACACAAGGGACTTTCAGGCATTACCAACAACATCCTCCACTGTCAAATTCTTTCAGAATAGCTAAATAAAATCTTATCAGGAGAGGGTCAGACATGTAAAGGCCTCTTCTGTGGCCCTAACAAGAAAAAAGGTAAGTCCCATTCACCTACAAAGAGAGCAAGGCACTGATGGGACTTGAACACGAGGCATAAACACAGAAACATGATTGGAGGAGTTTGCTGTGCTCCTGCTCCCCCAGCAGCACCCCAGCCAGCAGCTGGTGCTCCACAACTGCCCTTTCCTTTCTCTGCTCCAGGAGCACTGACGCTTTCCCAGACTCACCTTTTGCAAGGCAATCTCTTGGTGCAGCATTGACACTTGCAGCTTCAAGGCAAACAGGTCCCTCAGCTCCTGGCAGCTGGAGTAACACAGGAGAGGCAGAGCCAGCATTCCTGCAGTGTCACACACCTGTCCCCTGGCAGGGACACAGGCTGGAGAGCAGCTTCCCACGTCCCCAGTACAGTCTGGGCGCAGCCTCAGCTGGGACTCCAGAGCTGCCAGGGTGCAAGAGCAGGCAGGAGACAAAACCAGGCAAGTTAAATCTGTACTTTCAAAATTTATGATCTACTTACTGTTCCCAGAAATGACTGACTAATGGCACTGTATTAATCAGGGTAAGCTCCTCACACATGGCACAATCAGGACACCCTAAGCTATGACACGTAGTGTCCCCAGCAGCTCCCTTCCCCAGCCCTTCTGAACTGCTGCAGTTAAAAGTTCCAAGCTCCTGAGCACAGAAGGGTGGAACACATGGGGGTTTTTTGCCACTAGAGGATTTTATGTGCTCCATTACTACTAAGGATAACCAGAAGAAAAATGTCCACAGTGTCCTGCACACAGCTGGCAAACTGCTCTTCCAGCACATTCATACCTGAGCACAAACACAGGGACTGACTCACCTGTTTGCAGAAGCTGCAGCTTCTGCAGGCACTGGGTAACTGTGGTTTGCAAACCCTCCAAGGTCAGAAGGCTTTCGTACTCTCCTTGCAGAGTGGGAGGGTCTGCAGGAAACAGAGGAAACCCAGTAAGTGTGAACATAATGGAACCTTCCTCCCCAAACACCAGTTTCTAGAGTGGCCTCAGGTTCACCAACCAAGGGAATGCTCCTGTTCCTTAGGTCCAGCACAAGACACTGGAGCTGGAGCCTCGATCACCCTTATTCCACCTTCTCCCCCTCCAACCCCTTTTTTCCTCCTTACCTGCACGCTCAGCTTCCAAATACTGCCTCAGACAGGAGGGGACATCCTGGAGGACCCTTAATTCCTCCTCTATCTCTGCAGGACTGAAGGCTGGCTTTGGTGAGCAAAACTCAGACAGCAGCAGCTTAAGGAAGGTTCCACACCACCAGCTCTGTGCAGTATCCCTGGCCAGACCAGCTGGGATTAGGGGCAGAGGGGACAGCCCAGGGAGTGGCATTGCAGGGGAAGGTGAGGACAGCACAGCACAGCTGTGCAGGGCATGTTTGCCTTGTGGCCATGTTTGGCTGGATCAAAAGTTTTATAAGAGCTCAAGAGCTGCACAACAAAAAACACCCCTTCCTAGAGACCCAGCTTGAACTGCTGTTATTGGAGGCACAACTTCTCCAGCTGGGAGCTGACTGTGGAGTGATTGCACCCACTGTCTGCCGGGAAAGGATACAGTTGTCTGGATCCTCTCCACAAAACGGGCTCTTGCAGCTGCTGCCTCTGGACTTGTTTGGCACAGACGACATCTCTCCCATGCCCTGAAAATTCCAAAGGGGCAGGAGGTGGAAGTTACACTCCTTTGTAACAGACAGTGCTCACACTGAGCTGTGACACACCAATGTGACACAGCAGTGCTTTAATCACAAGTGTCTCCCTCACCCCTCTCTCCCACAGGTTATTTACTAATCATTCCCAACTCATTCCCACAGCTGGAATTAGATCAACAAGGACACCCTGCAGAAAGCATTACACACTGTGAAACACCTGTTCCTCTCTTCACTTGTTTTAAAGGGAAGGATTTACAGCCATCAGAGGCAGACAACACATCTCCACAAGCAGAATGTGAACTTGCAGCACATCCCTAACTCTCTTGTATTGTCCAGCTTATGTGTCTATCCCATAGGAAACAACAAATCTGCACTTGCATTTCTGTACGTATATTCTGTTAGTAAATGTGTACAAAAAGAAGAGCAGACAGGGCAAACTCTCACCCCCATTCCTTCATATGACAAACTTCCTCAAGATTCTCCTTTAACCCTTTGCTTTGGGGACAAAGTGTGTGTTTGGCAAGAACCATGCCAGCTGTTTGTCAGCACCAGGGATGCAAGAGGTTGAAGGACAGTATCTTGAGGAAGCTGGTCAGGACTTCATACCAGAGTCCAGCTTTTCAGTAAAGCATTACACAGAACCCAGCACTACCAGAGCAGTGCAGAGAACACCTGCAGAGTTCAACATCCTTGTGGATGCACAGACCTCATAATATCCTTTACTTAAGGACTGCTTTAAAAATCCAGAGCACCTCAGCCAGTCTCTCAAAACCTGCTGCAGTGAGAGCCATCAGGAGGAAGCTTAAAATAGTTCTGCAGTGTCTGACTAACTCCTGTGCATGTGTCTTCTCTCCAGCCAAATGTCTTTTAAATCATGTTAGAAATTGCAGACTTCAGAAATACATTATGCAAAGATGTGGCAAGATTAATGGAACAGGGAAGAACAGAAGTTCCCAGGCAAGATGCAGCCTCTCTACAAGGGATCTTGAGTGCAAAGGTTATTCTCAATCTGTCACTGAGTTGGAAGCAATAGTGAAAAGTATAAAATTACACCAGAGTGATTAGAATGCTAAAAGGTTCAAATTACAAGTGAAAATTAAGGGAATAAAGGCTTTATAACTTGCTGAAAGGCAAATAAACTGGTGGCTGCTAGTGACAGTTCCCAAGAGGAGAAGGAATTCTTGAGGGCAGCACAAGGGCTTATAGTTAGATTTAAGATAGGGTTTAAGCTTAACAACTGAACATAATGAGAAATCTGCAAAATTATGGCAAGACTTCTCAGGGGAAATGTGGTAAACCCTTCCAGAAGACTGGAAAATGGACTAGAGCACTGAGTTCACCAGAAACCGAAGCACCTGCACCATCACTGCACTAACTCTGTAGCTGGCTTTATGTAAGAATTCAGCAGCAGCAAACAGCCTCAAACACACACAGCTGTGGTGCTTCCACACTACAGAGGTGCCCTGGCAGGGCAGGGATGGTTTGGAAAACTTTCACTGGAGAGGGTATGGAGGCACCCACCCGATGGGGTGTTCTGCCTTCACCAGGTGTATGGTACCAGCAGAGACTTTGCTGCACTGTGAACCCCACAATTAAAGCATTCCAGCACCTTTATTACTCAGTGATTAACAGTAATTAGCACACTGAAAAGAAATGTTAGTGGCTAGAACAACATGAGAACACACACAGCCCTGCAGCACCAGAGCACTCCTGCTCCCAGTTCAGCCCCACTCCTTGTGGGGTCACGGCCTCCCCAGGATCCACAAACCAGCCACGTCTCCCCAGCTGATCCCTCCTCACAGCCCCTAAGCAGAGGGTAGTTCTGGACTGGACTGCTCAGGCTAGACTTACTTGGAGTTCCTGGAATAGGTTTTTCTGTAGGGAAGGGGGAGCTTCAGTTGGCATCTGCAAAACAGAAGGATCAATCCTGGATGTCAGAGCCAAGATGAGCCTTGTCTTCCAAAAGGACGATTTTTGTAAAAATCTGAAATTAATTTAGCTGCAATGGGAGACGTCAGTGACCCTGGAGTTTGGATTTGCCATTGTCTCCAGCCTGTCCTCAGGGAAGGAGGACCAAGCTGCTCATTCAATTCCACAGGCATCACCGAGCTGACCTGGGAGAGCTCCTGCCTCCTTCCACCAGCCATCAGAGGCTCATCCAAGGTGGGAATCTGGGAGGAAACCCCTGGCACAGCAGAGAACAGGCATGGAAACAACACCTTCAGAGAAGGTGGTCAGCCCAACCTGAGCAGGACAAGGCAGCTTTGCTTAGCACCACGTCACACTCAGAGAAATGGGAAAGGGACGTTCCAGCTTCCACTGGGAATATGGCTTAACCCCAAAGTAAAATAATCCCTAACCTGTTATTACAAAAGCAGTTGGGTTGGCAGTTGTAAGTCACATGCAGACCAGGAACTCAAAGCCACAGTTGGGATTTTAAGTAAATAAACATTTGAATCCAAATCTCTGTTCCCTCAGCAACTGTCACTCAGTGTCCTGTGTCCCTTCCAATGCCAGTGGACAGGGATAATTTCCTCCTTGCACAGACACAGCAGCCGGACTGTGGCAGCTGAAAAATATTCCTCAAAGTTTTCCAGGGACATCAGAACTGAGCTTCACTACTTCTTTAAAGCAAAGAATACACAGGAAAGAAATTATTTAAACAAGACAGACTGGCCTGAATGCAAAGCCAACCTTTCAAGCACTATTTTGCCACTTTTCCACAGAGAATCTCAGTAACATCCACTTCATAATCCTTCTTACATCAAACACTTGAAACAATTGCATTCTAGTCCATCCTGATGATCTGTGTAGTTACACAGGTAGTATCTTACAAGTTAACAGGGATAGTATTAAACCCAGATTCCATCACTCCCAACAGCACTGGGCACGTGCTTTAGAGAGACAGAAAATTCATGCATTATGTACTATCATAGTGTAAAAAGAGAATAAATAGAAAAATCAATATGCTATAACAGAAAGTGCACTCAGAGGAAAGCTAAGGCCCAAGAAAGCTCTACAGAGACAGCTTTCCCAAACAGTCACAGGGGACTGTGAAACACCAAAAGTCTTAATTGAAAGGCTTTCAAAGCCCCAACCATCCAAGAAGCCCTTTAAACTATAACCACTTATTCAACCACAAAAAAGGCTTTTAAACTGTACAGGATCCTTCCTCTTGAGAGGGATATGAGGAGGGTGAAAGCAGGCTGGGACCCCAGAGCAGCAGAGGTTGTAGATGTGCCTGTGAGTGTCAAGCAGAACACAAGAGATGTGCTCACCTCCCACTTACCCCTTTTCCTGCAGGGTGCCTGTACCAGGTGAGAGGCGCCTTCCCAGTGCTCCTGCAGTGTCCTCCTTTTTGCTGGATTCTCCACAACTTTTCTCCCCTGCATCAAACAACTCCTTGCCAGCAGCAAGGGAGTTCTTTCCCTCAGCTGAATCACCCACAGAAAAGCTTTGCAGATTTGGGGCAGATTCGGACAAGCCAAATGTGTTTTGGGGTTCAGCTGGAGCACAGACCTCTCTGGCACTGCCACCAATTGCCGACTCATGGCTCCCTCCTTGTTTGGAAGCCATCCCTTTTGAGGAGCTCTTCCCAGCTGTCCTGGGACCTTGAGGAACACATCTGGCTCGGGCTTTCCTTTGTGGTTTCTTCACATCTGGGTCAGTCCTATAAGGGGCTTGCAGCTGATATGCAGAGGGCTTCTTCAAAGAGCCAGGCTTTTTGCTTCCAGCTCTCACCTGTGTGCTTTGAGGAACCTCAACAGGTATAGGCACTTGTTGATTTTCAGCATTCGTGGGAGCAGGTCTCTTACCTGCCAATTTCTGTCCTGTAGCTCCCCAGGCCTCTAATGGAGTTTTCAAGATGCTTTCCCTGACTTTCAGTGCCTTCTCTAAGGCCCTGTTGAGCAGTTCCAGCTCCTCCAGCTCTTTGGGTGAAGGCCTGCTCTCTGCAAGACAAAAAGACACATCAGAAGGTCCAAACCTGGACCTTCCCCATTTGTGTCTTTGCTAACTTGCTCTTCCAAGTGCTACAGAAGGAAACCAAGCCCAATGAATGGTGTAAGGGGTATTTTTTTTTTTGGCCGGGGGAGCAGCCACTTCACAGAGGATGCAGGCAGGCTTGTAGGAAACTTTGGAGACAGGATGGATGTGAGCCACAGAACAGAGTTCTGCACAGTCAACATCAAAAGTGACAGTCCCACACTCGGATCAGGCCCATAGACACTTCATCGCTGGCCTTGGTTACCGAGGCACGACTCCAAGCTAACTCCAAAGAGGAAAATGGGAGGATGAAGGCAGAGGGAGGATTTAAGTCGACGCAGAGCAGTGGAACGGCTCCTAAATCCGAAACTGGCCGAACCGCTGCCTGGCCCGGGGCCGATGTGACACGAGGGGACACCGGGCCGGGATGTGCTCACCATGTCCAGCGCTGGAGCTGGGCTGTGGCTGCTCCTCTTCCTCACTGTCCCTGGGGGAACAAACAGCGCCGGGGCCGGCGATGCCGCACCGGACCGGGCCCTTCCCCCGCCCCAGCCCGCGGGACCTCGCACACGG
>WEIV01001332.1:187-17435 GCA_013390005.1 Calyptomena viridis | reverse complement strand
ATTACAGGCTCCCCCGACCGTATTGTCACGCCGTCCCAGCCAATGAGAAAGAGCCACAATGGTAGAAATCTGGGCGGGGCAGTAAAAAGCGCAGACTGTGCTAGTTGTGGTGTTGAGTACTGCTTGTGTTCTGCTATCGTCCCACGACATCCTGCCATGGCAGCGCTGCCAGGTGTTGCGGCTCCCCACTTGCTCCTCATCCCTAGCAAAGCGGCCGAGGCCCCCGGCTCTGCAGCTGGCTGGCATCTTTCCGTTGTCTTGCCGGCAGGAGCTGACCCTGGTCTCACGAGGCTAGAAGCCCCGCAACCGGCCCGCAAGCCCGGAGGAGAAGGCGCTGCGCAGGTGAGTGGGGGCAGCGGCGAGGGGGCCGTGGTTTCTCTGCTGTGCTGACGGCCGCCCTGCCCCGCAGGAAGCTGAAGAACCGTGTGGCGGCCCAGAGCGCCCGCGACAGGAAGAAGGCGCGGATGACGGAGCTGGAGGAGGAGGAGGTGAGGGGCGGCTTCTCTGCCTCACGGCTCTTTGCAGAACCAGAAGCTGCTGCTGGAAAACCAGCTCCTGCGGGAGAGGACGTGTAATCTCGTGCTGGAGAACCAGGAGCTCCGCTGCCGCCTGGGCTTAGATGTTCTGACGACGAAGGAGGAGGGTGGCGGTGAGTCCCAGGTGAGCCGACCGCCGTGCTGCTGGTGTGTCCGCCCCCACCCTGAGCAGAGCCCACCGAGAGCTGCCCTGCTCCTGGGGTAACCCCAGTGCCGTGAGCCCTATTCTCCAAATAGAGGCTCTCCTGAAACCGAACAAGTACTGAGTCGGTAGTGTGGGAGATAACAAGCTGACTAGTTCCAAGCTGTACTTTTAGCCTGTCTCAAAAGAATGGGGTATGGTGGAGGAGATCAGGCTCTCATTTAAAAGTGGCAAAATAAATAAATTTGCAAGCGTATGGAAGCTTCAGCTAACTTTGGAAGTGGTCTTACCTCTAGGTTCCTACAGCAGAAGCAAGAGGAGAAGCCTATGTTGGAAGCCTTTGCAGGAAAAACATAATCTTCAGGATTATGTACTGTACTGCTTGCTGAAAAATTCAGTCACCACAAATGTTTTCCTTGGCACAGGCTGTGAAGGAATTGTGGGTGGATGAGATTATATTGGTGACCGGGTCCCCTGAGTCGGCAGCACTCAGACTACGTGTTCCTCTGCAGCAGGTGCAGGCCCAGCAGTCACCATTTCTAATGGCTTCCACATGGATTCTGGTGGCAGTGACTCTTCAGATTCTGAGGTGAACATCCACTCCTATGCAAACTGCCCATGAAATTCAGAACCACTGTGGATTTAAGAATAGTATTGTAATTTCTTGATATTAAATCATTTAATTACTTTTCCATACTTGCTTTGTTTTCTGAGTTGTGGAATGCCATACCTATGGCTCAGAACAGCTGTGTTAGGCTGTATTCGGTGAGTACAGGAGTTAAATAAACAACCCAAGCACCCCCAACTTTGGTCATGGGTAGGTCTGCTTAAGCTGAGTTTTGGTTCATGCTCTGTGTAGCCAGCAGGCACTATGGTGTTTGTACTCAATGTGTCCAAGATCTCAAGGAGCTTTTAATAGTGGCTGTGAATCTCAAATGCACATAGAACTTTGTGGGTATTGCCAGTACCCTTACAAAAAAGCTAATGGACAAAGAATGATTGTGCACTTGAACAGATTGCCCAGAGAGGTTGTAGAGTCTCCCTCACTGGAGATATTTGAGAACTATCTGGATGCAATCCTGTGTAGTGTGCTCTAGAATGACTCTGTTCAAACAGGGAGGTTGAACCCCCTGTGGTTCATTCCAACCTGTCAGGTTTGGTGAATTTTTGAAAGATAAGGAACTGCCTTAACTGCGTGTTTGGTGTTCTTGATGAAACAACTGTGATTGCATTAGTGTATTTAAACTTGCAGATGGGAGTTAATAGATGCTGTAACTGGTGTTTTACTGTAACAGAAATAGGCTGTCTTTCTAAAATAGTCTCTACATCTTACAGCTTTTACTATGTAAATGCTTGTTTTCCATTTGCTATGTAGAGTTGCTTTTTCCATTTAACTGTATTGGTGCAATTAAAATGCAGTGTAGCTCACTGACCCTTTTTTGCCTTATCTCAGGGAGGAGGTGTTGCGTTGGGTCTCGAGCGGTGAAATGATGAGGCAACAGTTTCTTGGAGCTCCTCAGGGTGAACTCTGAGGCGTTTTATTAGCCTACTTTTATACACTTATTCTATTCTGTCATTGGTGCTTTGCAAGACGTCCACACATAATTGGTTACTTGACCTGTGGCAAGTGTAGATTGGCGCCATAAAAAACATTTATTGGACAGTAAATCAAAACATTCTTCCATTGTCTATAAGTGAGAGAGACATGTAGACAGCTTTCCTCCATTGTCCCCAGGATCCAAGGCACATAGGTAGTTTTTGCTGACTCATGGTCTGTGGCTCCTGATGTCTAAGGACCCAGGTTAATCAAATTCATATCCAAACCATCTCCACATAAGCTAACAGATGAGCTGTTAGCTGTCACAAGGAGGGGAGAGTATCTGGGCCTTGCAGAATTTTAAGTTTAGGTCCCTCAGCATCTCATCCCTCCACAATGCACTAATGAGCAGCACTTGTATGGTGTCTGTAGCTGGATGCTGTAGCTTCTTTCTGGGGGCACTAGATGTGGTAGAGGGGTTTGTGTGAGGGCCAGAGCTACTCGAGCAAAACCTTGAGCTTCTATAAGGAAAGTGGGTGGCAGAAGCTTGAAGTCTGAATAAATTTATGGTGGTGTCACCCTGGTGGCCAATAATTCCATCCAAAGTGCTCAGTCTGAGGGGAGGAGGGTGTGAGAGAGACATTGGGTGAAAAAGGTGCAGGTTCTGTGTTAACTCAGGAAATCCTGAAGCATCAAGTGAACTTTGCAGGAGCCAAGTTCAAATACCACAGCAGGACTCGTCATTGTCTACATCCATTTGCTCTAACATCACAATATTAAAAACACTTGGAGAGACAGAAGAAAGTGAGAGAACTGTTCCAGGTGTTTGCACAGCTATTCTTGGTTTCAGTGCTATTTCATGTTTTTCATTCAATTTTGACAAAAATAACTTGGGTTGGGGAGGAAAGGAAATGGGGAATGGGATGGGAGGGTTTTGGTCTCTAACATTCAAGGTGATAGGACTGCTTTGGATTACAAGATTGAGTAGCTGACCTTGTAATAAAGCATTCTATCTGAATAGTGGATAGAAGTAAGGACTACAGCTATGGAATATAAGTTTAGATTAAATATGCAAGTAGTCAGAGAATAAGTTGCTTTACTTTGAACCTGGAAAGTAGAGATGACTGCAGGAGGACCCTTAATATCAAATACATTGTTGAGTCCAAAAAGCAAATAGAATTGAGGATTTGATCCATAGTTTTGCATTACCTTTGTTAGTATTATTGAGACATGACATTAATTTAACTTTTCAAGTAGTGGAATAGATGAATAAACATCAGAATTGATGGAACTGTGTCTCTGTTCAGTGCTGTAGTACTTTTAGGCAATATGTGTGTTCCTGTGAATTTGATATTTGGGACTGAGTCACTGTAGGCACAGCCTGTTCCTGTATGAGGCTATTGCTTATTTTTGTGTTTTCAGGAGCTGATCCCAACTCTACGTGAAGTGGAAATTTTAGTGATATGTGGTCTCCCCTGTGATATCTTGGGTTATCAATGATATTTCTCAGTCTGGTTTCACTCATGTCATGTTTAGCATTAGAGTTTTATTTTCTGTGTACCTAGACAAAGCTACAGTGACTAAATTGTAATAATGCAGCAAGAAGTGGTGGCACAGCAAAATGGCTTAATTGAGCATTCCATAACCTGCCTGGAATACCTTAACATCCATCTGTGTATATTTGTATTCACCAAGGAATGTGTCTAACCTTTATGCTTCAAGGTGTAGAAATTATGTCCTTTTCTTAAGAAATTTGAGGGGAACGAGGCCAAAACTGAATGAGTGAAAAGTAGCTTAGGGCTCAAAGACACTTACCACTTGCTATGTGTACAATTGTAGGTATTTTGTCAGCAATGCTTAAGGGAGTTGGTTTTGGGGTTTTTCTTTGTGCAAGCTCAGGTGAAGATACAGCACCGTTAACTGCCAGGATGAGGAAGAGAGAAAGTGAAAAGTTAATGTGAACTCTTGGCTTGTGCTGGTTGCATCATGTTTTATGGGGGACAAATGTAACCTTTGTTTGCAATGAATAAGGAAAAAGTTGACAGTTCTTGCATTCAGCTTTTCCTGCACCATTACAAAGGCAGGGCCCAGTATCATATGCACACTTCATAATTGTGAGGTTTAATCACTGAATTGATTGATATACAATTAATTGGCAAAAGCCTTGAAAGAAGTAAAACAGACTTGAAATCTGACTTTCAAAAGAAGAAACGAGGAGCCCTTCAGCTCAGTTGTGATAATGCAACATTCTTCAAATAGTTGTGGGAGGCCTAGTAGATAAGCATAGCTTGTTAGAGTAGGAGACAGATAAAACAAAGTATGCACTGTATTGAAACGGAGGTTTTGGGGGTTTGCTTAAGTTAGCAACATGAATTAAGCATTTAATTTTTACCGTCTACCTTAAAAAAAAACAACTCTCTGCCATGAATGCGTCTGGTGGGGCTAAGAAAATGCAAATTTCTAGAGCTCCCTGCTGATAAAGAACAATACCAAGGGGAGACCAAGGAATGCAAAGGATGAGATAAAGAAGCTCCCGACTCCAAGCTAACCAGAATCAACAAACTCACCCAAGATAAGCACCAAAGTGTGCACGTGCAAAAGAGAAGTTCAATCGTGAGGAAGACTACAGCCTTCGGCCTCAGAGACCACCAAAAGACCTCTGTGCGACCACCAGCATGAACAATGCATGCTCAGAAGGCTGTGGACCTAATTAACATACGAGGTGAGGACAGGTGGGGCCAGGAGTTGAATATGCATGAGAAAGTTGTGTAATGCAATGCATATGGAACACCTTTGTGAATAAAGATGTGGTTCAGACCAGGGCTGGACGCACAAGTTTTATGAGAGCTATCTTGCTTGTGCTGGGCGCTGACAATACATACCCACTCCCAAACTATAGCAGGTTGTGGAGTCTATTTATTCTGCATATCGCTTCAGTATATGGTTGTGAATGATAAAGGGTCTTTGTCGTTGTCCTCAGGAGGCAAATGGAATCTGTGAATTTAAAAAATAATGGCTAAATCCAGGAACTCAACAAGACCGAAGTAGGGCCACCTTTCACCAGATTATAGAAGCACAGAAAAACATTTGTCTTAAAAAAAAAACCCTCCAAAAACCCCTGAAACACCTGGAAAAGCTGTTTAGGCAGGAAATGGCTGAAGGCAACTGATTAAACTGTTGTTTTTGTTGAAGACAAAAGTTGATGGAAGCAAAAAAATCCTGTACCCATTATCAGCCTTTGCCTGTGCTTAAGCCTTAAGCAAGAAAACCACCAGGAAATCCAACTTTGTAAAGGACTGCTTCAGACAACATTGAGAATGAAACAAATGATACCTCTACTGCATATGACTTCCCTTTGTTTTTAAGCCAGCCAAACTACACTTCTCAGCTGCTAGGTAGGGTTCTGTTCCAGCAATTACTCTGAGTCAGGGGTTTAAGGAAGATCAGCACTCACAACTTTGAGATCTTAAATTGCTTTGATTCATTGAAGTAGTTGGTGGTTTTAACCAGCATCTTGAGTAAAGTGTAGTTTGATAGATGCACACATAAGCTTTTTGGGTCTCCTGTAAACTTAATTCAGCTTAGGAGCCTGCCCTAGAGCAGCCAAGTGCTTTGAAGCCAAGGCTGCTTCCACAGCAGGAGCAAGGAGGGTATAGATCCCCTTTTCTCCTCTGTCACTGCTGCAGTTGCCTGTTGTCACTGACAAAGAGCACTGTGATCCTCACGAGGCAAAAGGGATGGGGGATGTATGGTATGGAGCAGAAAGCTGCCACCTTCTGCTGGAGTAACTCCCCTACAGTGCATCCTGCTTCTGTAGACAGGGAAAGAACATCTGTCCTGTGGCTCAAAACACCTCAAGGTGGGGATTGAAGCACTTGAGTTGCACTCCTGTCCCTTGCTTTTCTCCTGCAATGAGCTGCTCTGAAAGGCTGTCAGACCTGTCATGTTGTTACCCCTCTGCCTTCCTTCAAAACTGCTTGTGTGATGTGGATCTTCTCCCCAGGCAGCTCGTGTTGGTGCCCATAGCCATCACGCAGCCCTGTGGGTCTCTGGAGGGCTAGACCTGGGCTCTTCGGGCGTTGCAGCCCCATTGGTGTCCTGGACAGGGCGTGAAGAGGAGGCCGGAGGTGAAGCACACACTCCCCAGCCTGGCCTGTTCTCAGTTGCTCCTGTGCTGGTTCCTGAGGCCCTGCCCAGGGGCAGGACCTGCTGGCAGTGCACTCACACCCTCTGCTGGGCCTCAACCCCTCATGGCTCCATGAGCAACCGATTTTTAATGGATCAAAGAATTTATGGAAAATCATATTATGGTCACGTTTCCATCACACGTGGAAGTGGACAGTTTAACATCTAAACCTTATTAAGCACAGTGGACAAAAATGTTCAAGGACATACATTTACAGTGTTTAGCTTCCCCTTTTTCAACTTTACAGCTCTATCCTGGCATGCTTTATCCTGACCTATTATGAGCACTGGGTTCCAGGACAATCCGTTAATATTTATTGAGATCTCTTCAATGCTCTAGTTGGGCAGTCAGAAGCCTAAAAGCACTCAGAACTTCTATAAGCACTAGTACTTATTTTTTACAAGAATCAAGTCCACTTAAGTGCTACTGAGGCAGGATGAGGGGTTTTTTTAATGTATGTATTTATATAGTGCATCTAACTTCCACAGATTAAAGTATAAGAATCTACTCTCCGAGATCCCCCTCTGAGGATCTTTAATCTGAGATCTTCCTGTAGGTGAGAGATGCCAAATTAAACTAAACCCAGGCAAAGCTGGGGTAGCAAGGGAAGGGTAACACATGCAGAGAGCAGCAGCTCTTACCTTTGCAGCATGCTTTCTTCAGGTGGTTGCTTTCTGATTGCTCAGACTTCTGGAGTCTTACTTGCCTCACAAGCATGGACCCAGACCCAGTGGTTCGGTTACGTCTGCATTTTATTAAATAAATGATCCATGACAGAAGCTGTATATCTGCTCTAGCTAATTGACAGAAGACACAGGCCCTGGAATAACAAGACCAGTTCCAAGCCCATGCCAAAATAAATTCTGTCCCTCTCCACAGGGTTGGCTCCATAACTGGGATACTCCTCCTGACCTCCCAGTCACATCCCCCAGCAGACTCTGCCAGCCAGGAGAGCCTTACACAATCATATGTGGGCTGGCTTTTACACTGTTCTTTTCCTCTGCATTGGAGTGGTATTTAACTCTTGTCTAAATCCATGGGACAATTTAAGCAAGTCAATCTTTGACACTGCCTAGAAACATCAGGCATTTTTATAATTTTTCTTTTAATATAAATCTGAAGTACTACTTTTCCATCATCCTGAAAGCAAAGGCAATACTGGTCTAGCACACCCATCTTTTTTACTTCAGCTGCTTGAAAAACTTTTAAACAGAAAATGGGAAACAAAAGAGCAAAGTGTTACATTCCAATAAAATAATTATTAAAATCTGAATGTGTTCTAAAACTCTTCTCAAACTTAACTTTAAAAATGCCTAGCTTCTTTAGTCTAGATTCTCTCGGGAAGAAGACAAGCACCTTACCACCAATGCCAGCAGCCTCAAAGGCTGTGACTTGGTTACAGACAATAATCAGCATTTGACCTTCTTTATGCCAGAAAGCAGCTCCCTGTTATCTGATTTACTTACCATGTTTATCCAAATTAAAGGATGCCATTTATTTAATCTAAAGTTACACTTTCTTCAACTGACTTTCCAATTTGATGCATATAAAGAATCTCAGCACAATGTAAAATGTGAATCTCTTGGCTGAGAACCACTTTTGTCCAGACTTTGCTTCATTTGGGGAGAGGGACATCAAAAACCCACAAACACAATTTAGAAGCCAAAGATGACTAAAGTTAGCAGATATTCTGCAAATTAGAAGCTGGCTTTACTTTCTACACATGCTCAGCTGTAACATTCTTTCCCTACCACCCTGCAGAATGTATAATTTCTACATTTGAGTTTATATCAAGTCCAAACCAGCCACAGATGAAATAGTGTGAAAAGCTGTATTACCATAGGGATTGCTTTTCTATCTGTGACTAGATTCAAAAGTAATTATTCCTTTACAAACCCTTTTGTAATTGAAATTAGACCAACTGGCCAAGCACAGTATGTGCACCAAAATCTTGATGGCTCAGTAAGTGAAAGACGTGGCTTAAGCCACAGTTACATTCAGTATTTGGATTTTATACTTTACCAAGGACAATTAAGAGGATATTTCACCATTAGGCAAGATAGAAAACTACTTCCTTGTTCCAAAGCCCCTGGATTACCTTTTCAGTAAAAATACAAATATTTAACAGACTGAAGTACAGAAATCTTGGGATGTTTCCTGGACAAACCATGTCCTTATGACTGCTAGTAAGAAAACAAAAAACAAATAATATAACTTCATATTCACACATCAAACCAGAAAGAAAGAATCAAAAAACACCAACAAAAATATCATGAGCTCACCACTTCCAGTCTAAAATCTGGCATCTACAACTCCATTTCTTCTGTACACCTAGATATTCCCAAACTAGCATATGCAGCTGGAGACATGGTAGTCTGTTGTGATTCAGGGAATGTTTCAGTCTGTGGGTCAAAAGGAGCTCTTGGTGTTGGCTGCTTAGCTTGACACCCTTCTGTACTCTGCTGCTTGAGGTTCGTAACAGAAACAGACTTCAGTTTATCTGTCAGAATTTCAGGAAGAGGTTTCCAAAGCACCAGTTCCATAGAAGGACGGCTTCTAGAAGGGGATGGAGTTTCAGTTAAATTTAAGTTCTTCAAGCACATCTATTAAATGCAGAAGACCAGTGAGTATCTTCATCCTTTAATCTAGCCTGGAACCATATTCCAGAAGCCATATGCCTTTCCCCCCCCCTTAAGTTTTGCCTTTCTTCACTAGTTCCATTACTTCTAGTTCTAACCCTGTATTTTCTCTCTTTTCTTTTGTACGAAACTTGATGATCACTGTTGGTCACACTTCAGGATCTTCTCATTTTGAAAAATCATATACATAAAAATAAAGCTGTCCTGGTTTGGGACAAATATATTCAGAGGGATAAATATTGTCTGATAAAAAACAGGACGCAGTCACACTCTCCCACCAGGTTCGAGAAAAGAAATATTTCCTCGAAGGAAAGTGAAAGAAAAACAAACAAAACTATTTATTTAGCAAACACACAAGAGAATAATAATAATACTAACAATAAATAATGAAGTCTCTCACTGGAAGACCTAAAGTCCCTCCCTCGGTTTCCCTCTCTCCCTTTGCAGGCTAGGCTGACGTGGGGGGTCCCCCCAGGCCAGACCGGTGGAAAAGGCCTCCTGCTGCAGTCCTCTCCCACNCAGGCCAGACCAGTGGAAAAGGCCTCCCAGTGAGGTTTTGATGTTCCAATGTCCCGACAAATCCAGGAGAGAAGGAAAAAGAAATCAAAAGTCCAGGAAAATACTGGAGTTTAAGTCTGCTCTTCTTCCGAAGAAAACAGAGCTGTGATTTCTGGCTGGAAAAGCTAGAAGAAAGATGCTTTCTCCTCCATTGCAGCCCGGCCACTGAAAAAAAAAAAACGAAAACCAAACCTGCACAGCAGCAGAGCAAAACTGACCTTGAAACATTAGAATTGTTTTGAAAAGATTTCTCTAGCTAGTTTTATTTTTCTCTCTGCTCTCGGGGCTCAGTTTTAAAAGCACAAGATTCATTTTTTTCCTAGCATAGAGTAGACAATATGGGATATATCATAAAGTCACCCCAAGACAAAAGCTTATAATGGTTTAATCAACAAATTTATCTCTGTAGAAATGAGGAGTACAAAACAGACACTTGGCGACCACTACAGTTACATTTATTTCTCTTTTTCATTAGGACAGTTTTTCCTACTTTTGACCAGATGAATGGTCTGTTGCACAATGTTGGCTGCATCATGCAGTAAATTAAGGACATCTCCATAAATATGAGACAGAGTCTCTTTTCATTGGCATGTGATAGCTACATAACACCATTATTTCTTCCAGAACTTACATATATTCTATTATTTTCTTTGTCAGGACTTCACCAAAATCCTCCACCAAAAGTGTCGCCCTTTCTCTCGTGCCTAAAGCGCAGCCCTATCTAATCCTTGTGGGGATAGCAACGGGGCTGTATCTCTCCCTGCCCGGCGACCGCTGCCGCAGAGATCTAGCCTGGGGTAATAAGTCGGCGGTGGCGAGAACCGCAGCAGCAGTTGGTTGAAAAAAAGCTGAGCTCAAGACTGACCAGATAACTGATGTGCTGGTTTAGAAGTAAACCAGCAGGAGAAATGAACACAATTTGAAGAGACCACAAGTCAGAGCTACAATTTTACTAAAAAGATCACAATACATATAATGACACAAGGTAACACAACCACTTTGACCCACAAGAACAAAGTACAAACCAGCCCCCCTGGGACAGGAACAGTACGATGCTTGTGAGCCCCTGCCCCAGCATTGCATTGTGCCCCTGAGTGCAGAGAAGGAAAGGAAAAACCTGGTAGTCGGGATGATGGTCCTGTTGAAGACAGCAGTTCTGTTGAAGAAATGGTAGCAGTCTCCTCAAGAGTGGCAGCCACAGTCGTGCTGGAGTTCTGTTCCCTCTCTGGGTCCAACGAGATGATTGCCTGTAGTGGTGCATTCTGTTTATCTGTTTCTTTGTTTATATGCCCTAGCTTTGGACTGTTCTAGAACTGTATCCCCTTCCCAGTGTAACCCTACCCNTCCTCTGGAGCCTCACGGCAACAGAGAATCAATAAACCATATGTGTCCACCACGAGGGTCTCCGTGCAACCTTTTTACCCTTCGTTGATGCTTTCCTGGACTGACTGAGCTAGCAAGAGTGAATTGGACCAAGAACCAAACCAGGAATCACATCAGTTGCCCAGTCTCAAACTTCTGAGATTATATATATCCCCAGTACCTCCCCCAGGGCAGGGAGTTCACAATGGTTGTTTTATCTCTGTGAGTCCTGGGATTTTTTTGGATCCTTTGATGATGTGGGCCGTTGTAACTGCCTATTGTGTCAGGGCAGCTAGGCCCATTCGCAGGGAGGACCCCTCCAGCTGCATGTGAAGGTGTTAATGTCTCCCTGGATCTCTTTCCTTATCTATTGTGGCCTGAGATGTGAAGTGTGCTCTGGGAAGCTGTTGCCAAATGATTTATCATTAACAACCCATCAGGAATGATATAGAAGGTGTAGAATACACAGTTTTTGGTTATACCCTCATAGTGATAAACCAGTCCCAGCCCCTGTAACTATGACAACTGGTTAAAATTTGAGCTCTGGATATTCACAGAAGAACACTAAACTCCATTATGATACATTGATGCTATATAATGATTGTGATCAGAGGGTTATTTATTCAGCATCTTCTCCTCTAGCACCCTCAATTTCAAATCACAGTATCACCCCAAAGACTCATAGAACCGTAGGAAGCCTAAAAAGAAATCAGTTGAACAGAAGGTTCACCTCAGACTTACAGCATTGTTATCACACTGCTAAGTGCTAGATTTACCCCTGAATTCCAACCAGAAAAGGGAAAGCTCAGCAAAACCAGTCTACTCAATCCCTGTATTTACCTGTCCTCAATTTCCTGAAGTTTCCTGTGAGCAACCTCGCATTGCTGTTCCCCCATTCTCTGATCCATTTCTTCACAGGGAATTTCTAACATGGCAGTTTCAGGACCACTGCCACCATACTGACTTGCTACCTTCCCAGCTGCCTGCTGACCTGCACAGAGAATTCATTCTTCAGTGCTGGGATTCAAAGGGCAATTTTTGGCTCCTGTCAGTCTTTTCTTCTGCACAGGACAACTAGGAAACAAAGTAAGTTTACAATTATCAAAAAAGAAATGTGGCATTTTACAGGAGCAAATGTTATAGAAAGTCATGTGCGTTTCAACACCTTTGACACACTATGGCAATGCAACCTCAACAAAGAAAATTAATTTGTGTTGCTCTTAGTGAAATGTGAGTACCCATGCAAGAACATCAGTGCTACACAACTAATTAGGTAACAGAAATGGATTCAGGCTCACGTGCAATTCAGGGGAAGAGTTCCATATGGAAACAATGATAGAAGTTCCCTTCCTGCTTGTATTGTAGAAGAGATGTGCTCAAATGTTTTGGAAAACAAAAAGCAAATTAAGATTTTTCAGGCTATAAAAGACAAATTAATTTACCCTTCTGCCTCTTCTCCTAGCTTATGCTTCTTTCCACAGCGTACAGAGCCACTGTAAAAGAAAAAGAAATAGTTATTTAGCTTCTAATTGTATCTTCCAGTGACATAGACATTGTCAAACAGTATTTTCTTCCCTTTCAAAATTTCACTTGCAACTCAGCAACAGTCACAGCTCATCAGCAGCCATGAAGGGAATGGAAGTTTTGGATAATGAATGACCACTTTGTTACAAAGGAAGTCAAAGATACATTATTTATTTTTTCCACAATGAGCAAGATCAATTTTTGCTAAAATTCAAATGCTTCAAGAAGCAACGCATGATCCAACTTGTATTACAGGGACATACTCAAATGTGACCAAAGCATGTTTTACAAAATAATTTAAGATTTTTGTGCTCATATATGAGAAAGAACAAGTTTAAAAAAAAGAAAGAAAAATCCCCACGAGTTTAAAAGCATGTAAAGATCACATTTCTTGCCTTTTAGAAGGCTCCTTCATCCCCCACCAGCCAGCTTCAAGGCCGTAAGATGAGCACAATACAATTCTAACCTTCTACCAGAGAAACACTGCTAAAAGGAAATAAATTCCACCTCACCTTGCAAAGCACCACTGTTTCACACTGCAGGTACCCTGGCCCCGGCCCTGCCAGAATGAGTTTGGCACTCACTGGCTGCGGCTCCTGGTGAAAGAGCCCACTGAGGCCACCGTAAGCCCCTCATTGTGGCTCCCGAGCGTGGCCAGGGAGGCCAGGTCGAAACTGCCCTGCAGACAGAGGCTGGAGGGTCCATCGGCACCTTCGCTTCTGATCCCTGCCATGACCATCTTGGGTGGCTGGAGATGGCTGTGGCCACCGGCTCTGGGCTGTGGGCTGTGGCAGTCCAGGGCAGCGGCCAGAGCCAGGAGGAGCTCCACGGCTGGGCCCACTGGGATGCCCTGGCAGGATCTGCTGAGCGCTGCCATTGCCTGCTGGGGGGGAGAAAACACATGTCAACACTGCAAACGGCGACTGGCCCAAGGTGCTCCCACAGGAACTCCACGCTGAACCACCCCCGCCTACAGTGCTCACCCGGCCCAGGCCAGCTAGAGCCTCTGCCAGACCCCGTGTCCTTTCCAGGTCTTTCCCCGTGATCAGAGAAGGATCCGTGAACACTGTGAGAGTTGAAGTCCCAGCCATTGTGGGAGCCTCCGTCCGGGGGGCACAGTCCACGCCGTGGCCATGGAGGCCGTGAGACCCCTGCCCTCCTCAGGGAGTGCTGAGACCCTGCTCTTGTCCGTGGCCTGGCCTAATCCCCGCGGCAGGGCAGTTGCAGCCCCTCAGCCAAATCCCGGTCAGCTGAGGAGCTCAGGCAGCTGCGGGGAGGCGGCAAGAGGGAGGGATGGTGCCAAGGCACACAGTAACTGTCCTGATATGTGGAAACAAACTCCAGAACTCATGAAAGTTATGAAGCAGGTAGGTTTATTACGATGTCAGAGGCAAGGGGAATGTCTCCTAGCCAAACTTGCCTCCTGACCGTCTCCATGGCAGTAGCTTAAATGTTACAAAACTATACATATTCATTAGGTGCGTTACATATTCATTCTGTGATCATGCATAGACATAGAATAGGCACTGCTAATGCAGATTACTTCCAGGATCTCATTAACATAAGCTACTCCCAGTCTCCACCCAAACTCTGCCCTGAGATGCCCTTGAGGAGCATGTATCACTGGCCTTTGGTTTGGTTGATGGGGCAATAGTGAGCCCCATTGTTAACAATCTTTGGTTTATGGGTGCAGATTCTTTGCTGATTAGTGTAATTCAGAGTCAATCTTGTCCTCATTGTTCAATCAGACTCTATTGTTTTCAACTCAATCCCCCCTTTTCTATTTCCTAGGCAAATTCTTTTGCTTAATATTATTTAAATCTGTATTATCAGCACCATTTTCTGATTAAAACACAAAATACTACACACAGAGAGCCATATACAGAAATACAGGACTCTTACAATGACACATGATAATTCAGTCCCTTATCATGCTACCAGCTTTCTGGAACATCTTTAAGGCTTCTGGACCAGCCTTGGCTTCTTTTCGGTACAGTTTTCATAAACAACAGGGTCTGTAATCTTGGTCAGCATTCCCTACTTGCAGAGCGGAGGTGAAAACTAGTAAAATCACATAAAGTACTTCTTTCACCATTGCTCGTGTTTCTTAGTACAGGATTCTTCTTTAGTGAGGTTCAGTATTTCAGATATTCCTGGTTTAACACAGTCAATTTTTGAGTTAGATTAAATTTGGGAGAGACTCTTTTTCCTGTGTTGTGGTAATCCGGAAAGACAAAAACATCCTAAAGCAATGCTCACACAAAACCCCCCTCATTTACATATTACAAAGTTAATGAGGCAAATCATGTACAAATATAAACACTGTCAAGGCCAAAACCATCTTTGGCTCTGCTGTCAAATCANTTGGCTCTGCTGTCACATCATCTTCTTATGAAACACCTATAGAAGGAACATTATCAATATCTTAAATATTCTAAATTGTACTCAAGTTAGAGTAGTCATCCATCTTTTGGGACCTCGTCAGTTTTACATATGACTGAAGTGCAAGACTGAACTTCACAGCACTGAGGGTGCTACACCAATAACTCAATTACTTATGTGTGTAACTACAAAATGCTTGTAGAACACACACAACATAAAGCACAATATACTTTATGTTACTTATCTCTCGGATATTTGCAAGGTCCTGCTAGATGGTTGACTAATCCAGGTACATGTAATACCGGAGAAGATAGTCTGTAAGCACAAGAAGACAAATTATTTCAGACATTACATGAGGGAGACATTCCTTTCACAGAACGGGCAGTCAAAAAGTTCAGTTTGATTTTATGATTTTTATATTAGTCCCTAGCTTAATTCATTTAACAGTGTTTTACAGATTTTCTATGCTCCTACTGGCTAGATCCAAGTCTTCCTAAAAAGAAACACAGCATATTGCCACTATTACAGTAAACAGAATGCAAAAACTCAGGGAACACTTAGAGTGTGCACTACTGCAGACTTTTCCTCCTAATTATAAACAAAGTTGTTAAACATTGAGGATGTTGATATTAAAGTTGAGATTCATATAATAAAGAACTGGCCAGTGACAAGCATTTTACAAATGTTTCATCCTTTTCGTATTATGCAGAATTTCAATATAATTCAGAATGCTAGCTTACTTAAATATTAAAGCTTGCAATAGTCACCTTCAATTGAGTTTTAAAAGGGATGCTTTTCTTTTCTAACAAAACTAAATTCCATGTGGCTGTGGGCATCTTAAAATGTATCTAAAAAAATAAAGCCACAAGTACTTGTACTTTATTAATTCATCAAATGCAAAATATATATGTACTATACAATGCACAAAAGTTACATGTTAAAAGGTGCATATCCAGAATCCATTCGGGCCATTTTTCAATTTATATTTGGTCACTCTATGCATTTTTTTTTACTTTTCTATGTACCCCCCTTTTCTTTGCGGTTCTGAATTTCTTTTCTCTATTTGTCCTAGCTTTGCTTGGTGACTGGGATGAGGATTATTTTGCACACTGTTGTGTTACTTGTTTTATCATTGTATATAGGTTTCATGCCACAATATATTGCTTCTAGAGTTTGTGTAATTGCTCAACTAGTTTTGGTGGATTTTTTTATCTTGGGATCTACATCCTGAACCATGTCAGAAACATCACAATATGACAGACTCTGTCTCCAGCTGCCCAAGGCCTACAGTTTTGCATTCTGCTGCTGGGTTTAGTTTCTTCTCGCTGGCAGTCAGAGGTCTTGTTTAAGTGAGTTTCTGTTGAGCTCTGGATGAGAGACATTTTAAATTTCCCACCAAGACTATATTTGTCCAATTATAATGCACTTTGGATACTTGTCAAATGAGCTGAAATGAGCTACTCACAACTTACTCACTGACTAATTGCTAAGGTATGGCTGAGGTCTATAGTAAAAGTTCCTAGCTTACAATGGAAATTTCAGAATTACAATTTTACAAAGGGTGCACAGAGACAGACTTGGTTTTACATCCTCTCTCTGTATCGTGAAGACTTTGCTATCCCCACCCATATAATTATTGTGCCCTTATGTCCGACAGGTTCCTGCACGTCACTCATTCAAGTTGACCTGCCCACTTAGAAAGCATGGAAGACAAAAATACAGATCACATGAATTGTCAAACCCATGTATAGGACAAGGACAAGGAGGTCATAGTACAGGTGGGACTCTGATGCTCTCCCCAAGTTTAGCGCTGCAATCCCAAACTTCTCTCATAGCCAGAGAAGAAACGGTCACAGGCCGAAATCCCACCCCCTTGGGGGCCCTCCTGCACTGTAGCATCAGTCCCTGCCTCACCGGGTTCGGCCCCCCCTTTTCTGGTTCTCTGTCCTTCTCCGCCACTGCTGCCACCATTTAGTCCCTTGCCATTCTTTTTTCTTTATTTTTATTGCACCTTACCATCCACATTTTGCAGAGCCAAATGTGACAGCCACTGCTGTGCTGGAATTACTGCCACATCTGCCCCTGTGTCCAAGAGCCCACTGAAATTCCTGAGCTCCTCACCTCGGAGGAGTTGACACCCTATGTATGGTCTGTCCTCCCCCATGACCCAATACACCCCCGGTGAGGTTTCCCATTCTGGGATTTTCACCTGTGTATCTGTTGGCACGGGAATGGCCTGAGCGATAGGCTGGCCGTTAGGAAGAAAATATGGTGTGTGGACACAATGCGCAACTGCAATGAAACTGTGTTTTTCAGGTGTGATGATGATAGGCACAGCCTCGATTTCCTGCGGGGTGTGGTTTGTGTGTCCAGTGATGACAT
>WEIV01001331.1:26014-81391 GCA_013390005.1 Calyptomena viridis | reverse complement strand
AAGGTAGCAGCATCCCAAGCCACAAAGCCCTGAATTTGCATTTTGAGGGAATGTTATATGGGATGCAGAAGAAGAGCAGTAAACCACTGGCTGGATGAAGAGTTTAGTTTATTATTATATTCAGCCACAAGGTAGGTCAGATCCAGATCCAACTGTCTCAACATTTGATAGTGTTCATTTGATAGTTCTGGTGTCATGGTTCTCTCTCTATTATGAAGATGGGCTCATAGTGTGTTTTGATGTACTTCCTACAATTCATACAGAGTATTAGGTATAAGAAAAGAGATTAGAACTATTCTGATTACAATAATAAGCAGTAGTGAGTGCCATAGATCTCTGTCTTCTGAAGGTGGTATTTAGCACATTTCTGAGTTTAGGAAAGCAAAACTCTTTCAGAGGTCAAAAATCATTGTATAGTGATTAAAGATACTAACAAAGCTAAAAAATGGACAGTTAATACCATGTTTAGGCTCTCATTTAGGAGATTTTGCAAGAGTGTTACTTAAAACTAACTGCTGTTGACCATTGGAGAAAATAAGGAAAGATACTATAATCTTATGCAATCCCAGTTTTGGTCTGTTCCCTTGACCTGGATTAACCTTTTTCCTTTTATCTGTATTTTAATTCCAAACACCTCGCTTGAATGTGACTGTATCCAGGTCTCTGCTAAAAGCTCTAATGAGCAACACTAAGGTCAGCGGATATGTTTGAACTTTATTATTATTTTATACAAATGCTGTCAGGATCCTTGAATCTCCCTTAATTATTAGTGATTTTGGTCTCCAGTGAGATGTTCAGCATCTGGCTGTATTAGTTTATTGATTTATTTTTTAATTGGTTATATTTCAAGAGCCATTTAAAATACATGTCTCTTCTTCTTAACTTACCATTTACAGGCACACACACTGAACAAAAGCTGCACACAATTGGACCCAAATTTCTTTTGCAAACAATAAGTAAACAACAAAATAGCCTTTATAATCTTAGTTTAAATATTTCTATTTATTTCTTGAGTGAAAAAATTATAAATTTTTACATAGCACACTTTCACTATTCTTGCTACATTATGATTAACTACTGTTAATAGACTAATGAAATATCAACTGGCCATTCTTTCGTTTGTTATATCACAAGCAAATGTATTGTTTTGTGCAATCAATATTAACAAAGGTCATGTCTATTTAAACGTGCACACTGTTCTGTAGACTGAATACAACACATAAAACTTGTTGGCTTTAATCAATAGAAAGCCCAGAGCAGTTAATTATTTTATAAATTATTAAATATTCTTTTCGTTAGTACCTAGGGAAATTATTAATGGATAAGGATTCCAGCTGTTCTCTTTCCAGTAGCTATTCACGTAAGTGAGTAATTCCCTTACATGGTGTCCAACTTACTTTTAAAACCAATTCAAATTAGTTTGGATAAAGACCACATGGGTGATGCCAATATTGCTACATGGACCGAAAACTGGATGTCAGAAAGGATCCCAAAACCCATAATGAGCATACAGTGAGGGTCAAACTGATAGGGACAGATTAGGGGTAACATGGACAAGACTATCTGTGAACTGAAGTTTCTGGAATGTATGTGGTATAAAACCAGATACTGGAAAGGTAACAGTGTCATGCAGCAGTGAATGTGAGCAAAAACATGGGTCTAGGACTCAGACATTCTTAAAATTAAACTTGGAGATTATACCCTAATTTCTTACCTGGAAAATAGACAGCTGCCAGACTACAGGGTCTTGATCTATGAAGTGTAGAAATTCCTTCTAGGCTTTGGTTTAGCTTTAGCTTGCGTCTGAAAGATTGGAAGAGCCAAAACCATCCCTCTGAAAATAAAGTAGGCAGGGAGAAGACATTCTGGTTGTAACAACTAGGCTTGAGGAGGAAGATGTGACAGTGGTCAGGGTCCCAGTACAAAAGGGCTTCTGCATCTTTATACATGATTAATGCAGCAGTTGCCTCGAAAGTCAAGTTTCAAAGTCTTGAAATTGCAGGATTTTAAGGATCTCTAAAGCTGGTTAGAAGGGACTAAGGCTTTTCACTGGTCTGAATGTAGTCCACCTCAGTACTGAGGGGTGCCTGAAAGTTAATCCCATGATGAATGGTTTTCACAAAGTTGGCTGGTTCTGGTCCACATCAAAACTGGCATTAAACAGCAGTCCCAATAAAAGATCAGAGGAGCATGAGCCAATTTAGGCTATCACCCTTGCAGATTGTGTTTGGGGTGCATTCCTGGGGCTCTGGGGGAGGCTTCTAATGCCACAAACTTCTTTCCTTTTCACATGCACAGAGATAAAGACGGCAAGTTATCAGAGTGAAGCAATAACACCAAGTGTGTCCTGAAGACTAATGTAACAGTGTAGGCATCACCCTGAAATAACATGAAATAAAATTACTCTCAATAAGACAAAACCACAATATATGTCAGGAAGACATAGGCCTCCCCTAATTAATCCCATTTTGAATAGCTTTTTACTTTTTCCTTTCTCCACAGTATCTTTTTTCAAACTTTTTCATTCTGAAAAAGATTACCAAGATGAAAAATTTTTGCCTGAACAGATAAACCTCTGCAAACCTGCAAGTTTCTGCAAAATGGACTTAAAATTAAATGTGTCATATAGTTCTATGACTAGGAACCACTGCACTGTCTGTGTCCATTATGAATTAGCATTAATCATTCCTCACCTGCTTTCAATGAAAATATGGCTTTAGAGAACTGAAAGGTCAATTTCTATAAAGTCAAGTTTTACTAAACTGCACAAACTCATTTTCTCCCTTGCTCTTTAAAACTGCCCATAGTTTCTCGCTTTTGATTTGTCAGGCTTTTCTTTCCACAATGTTTCTAAATTCAGTTTTACAGCTTAATAGAACACGTTAATTTCTTTTTTTAAAAGTCATAATGCACCAATTTGTCAATACTAAATTTGCTACATACCCATAAATTTTAATAATTTAAAAAGATTTTCTTGGTGAAGAAAGTTAAGCATAAAAAACTGAGGAACCTTCAGGATTCAACTATTTTACTTCAACTGATCTGCATGTAAAGCCTGAGAATAACATCTTGGCAATCAATTTGAAAATATGAAGCCATGATTAATATTCCTATACAAACAAGCAGCAACATTTATAACAGTCATTTAAATATGCGCAAAAAGGAGTGTATGGCTTCACTGGTTTATGGGAATGTATCACTAAAATGATACCTAAAAACTTACCATATTCAAGGTTGGATCTACCTGTGAGCTGGAGCAGATAATCCTCATTAGTATAGATTCTCTGGCTGGAGAATGAGAACCAAATGACATCTGTACATGCTGCACCAACACATTGGTGTATGAAACACTGTGGCTGTATGAAACCAATGGAGCTATCAACATACATGACATGGGATAACTGAAACCAGAACTGTGCATCCTCTTCTCTTAAAATGACAGGAACACTAGGGATTTTTTTGTTTGTTTGTTTTATTTTACAAATCAATAGCTTTATAAACATACAAGTAAAACAAATATATTATATTTGTATTGAAATATCATTTCAATGTTTTATACTAAAGATTATTTTCAGTTTAGAGCTGAGTTTAGGAAACATTTAAAACTCCAAACACTGTAGTTACAAAAAAAAAAAAAAAATCAGTTTGGTTTCCCTATCTTTTTCTATAAAGAATACTATTAAATTTAAAATTAGATCCTTGCACTGAAGGCACGCAAAGTTAACAAAAAACAGGATAGAATAGTAAACTAACTTTTAAGGAGTCTGAAACATCTTTATTTAATCAAGGTTCAAAGTTACAAATCTTTATTTCTTTTAATTGGGAAAACTTGCAACTAAATGTTGACTGTCATTTAACACAATACTTGAATTTTAAGCACACAGACATACTTCACCAGAGAAATCCAAAGTGCAGAGACCAAAGTCTTCTTACTGTGTAGTTCTCATGGAAATAAAATGCTTTTCTGATGTAGTGCCTTTACAGCTGGACTCTCTTCCCATCAAAATATACAAGATCAATAATGAACTGAAAGACCAGGGAATCCAAAGTATATTCTTTTAACAATGTTAATCAAACTATACTGAACTTAATAAGAAATCCACCAAATACTAATGATTCAACACAGTAGTTGCCTGCTGCTGAACACAGTTTATTATGCCAACACTTCTCAACTATTTCTGTTTCCTGAAAGTATCCTGGTTGCCATTCACACAAGAAAATGAGTCTTCATTGCTATTAGTTCCTAGTAACCTCTGGAAATGCCTATTTTACAAGTTTATTCTAAATTCAGAACAGATGTGATTAGAAAACAAACTCAACAATTCAAAACCACCAGCAAAAATCACTTTAGAAGATAAATTACAGTCCTCTACATAATTTTTGTAATTCTGATACCTTGGACTCAGTGTTCTTACTGTTTACACCAGCATAAATCAGAATAGACTTCATAAAGTTATTCAAGTGTATAAACGTTTTGGATAAGAGGTAAGAGCCTTTCAATAATCTTTCCCACATTGGCTTACAGAGCTGGTAAAAAAATTACAACATTCCAAACCTTTCTGGCAGGATTCAAAAAACCTCCAGAAAAGCAGGATAGTAAACACACAAATTAATAACATTTGCCACTATTACAGAGCCAATGAATTATAAGGAACACTAGTGATGGACACTGTAGCAGAGTTTAAAGGAGGTGTCTGATAATTACAGTAGTAGGCTTCAAAGACAGAGGACTGAGACATCCCCTACAAATAATAAAAACATTATTAGTAATTTAGTTGATTTCTAGATATCTTCCAAAATGTTCTGAAAATGGCCATAGAAAGTCAAGACAAGTGGTGAAAATCACTTGATATCGCAGAATATTCTGAGTTAGAAAAGATCCACAAGGAATCATTGAATCCAATTCTTAAGTGAATGGCCTGTACAGAGATCAAACCCACAACCTTGGCATTCTTAGCACCATTCTCTGACCAACTGAGCTAATCTCACGATAAACAAATAAGCTACAGATCTGTATACAACAGAGCTTTATAAGAAAGTTAGTTCTTAGTAAATAACTGGAAGGGAACTGTAGCTGTTAGAAAGTCAGTTACAAAAAAAATTCATTTATTTCTTGAAATGTTCCCTTGGATTTAACAGGCAGAACAAATCAGTTGAGTGGAAGTCAGTCCAAACGGAGGTGGCTATTTTGGGGTTTTTGACCCACTCCTCCTGTTCTTTTGAAACAGCATGTGGCTGCATTTCTGTCCTCACACAAAGACCTATGTAATGGACCAGGTTTGGGTGCCAGACATACTTCTGTAAGGCAAGGACAGCTCTAGCAAATTCCTCTTCACAGGGCTGAAAAAAGACACAGACCCATTTCCTCAGTCCAGAAATAATCCTGTTATACTCTGAAGGACCAGTGTAGACTGGGAAACAAAATGGAAGAATCACCTTTCCTCTCAAATGCCACTCACCATTAATAATATACACCCACAAATCATCCTCCAGCACACCAAACCTGAGAAATGCAAGATCCCGTTTGGTGCTTGCTCACAGAAGCAGATACAAGACCATCTCAGGTGAAGTCCAAGAAGTTACACTGCCCTGTCAGTAGCACTAGTGAGAGCCACAGTGTCCATGAACAATATTTTAATAAAAACATTCAGGTTTAGCTCATTTTTCTGCATCTTCTTCAATTCCTGTTTCTCTGCAGCTGTCCTTGTGACCCATTTTCTAGACAGTTTCTAGATTCTCTGTGTGTGTACAGACCACTATTCACAACAAGCTCCATTAGAAAATACTCATCACTGATAAATCTTGTCTATTTTCCCCTCAGTGTCCTCTTAGCAGGCAGTTAGTGAAGTTAGCAGCAGTGATTTTTATACAGTACTCATAGCCAACACTTTACTCACAGTAACTCTTCCAAGCAGAGATGACAGGGAAAGAGTAGCAAGGACCTCTCTGTTTTGTTTTGACTTGTGGGGATGTTTCTTCTAAAGCAGATTTTAACCAAAAAAATGAATGTCGTTTCAGTGTTTTGTGAATTCCCGTTCTCTGCTGACTTCCCTCGTTTTCCACTCAAACCCAGGCTGCTTCTAGTCAGGTTGCATCAGCAGGCTGCCTGGGGCAAGATTGCAGGGCTCCCTTTCTGGCAGGGGCTTGGGTTGGATGCTCCAAGGAGCCTGGGGAGGGCCCTTCACAGCTCCCACGGGCTGACACCGTTTCTCACCGACGGTATCCTCTTTTTGATGTCCTTCTTCCTTCTCCTCTTCTGCCAAAGTCTCTGCTGCTTTATCATGTGTTGCAGGCTGTTCTTCCACTGGAGAAAATGGATATGTGTTACTGAAAGCCATTTGAGAAGATTCACAACAATTAAGCTAAAAGAAAAGTAACAGCAGCTTTGAGAGAAGAAAGCTGTGAAAGGAAGCACAGAATCAAGTTCAGAAAAATACCAACTCCTGTCAAAAGAAAAAAAAAACCAGGTGGAGTCAAGAACTTGCTTCAGATGTTAAGAAATTACTTGTCCTAGGCAAATTTCATGATTTTCTCTTTTAACACATAACAGAAATGCATGCCCATAACAGGAAAACTACCCACCTGGCAAAATTAAAGTCCCTGCTTCAAAGTCAAAAGATCTTACAAGTATTCACTGGCATGGTATACAAATTTTCTATAACACATTAGAAAAAATATCAGATTATTTACCAGTTTTGTTGTCTCAGATGGTTGAACCACTTTTGCTAAGATTTTCAGGTAAAAATCAGACACCTGTCATGGGAAATTTCTGTTCCAATGGTTGCATCTGATAAAACTGTAAATGAAAACAGAGTCTCCTAATAGGAAACATAAGTCTTCCTTTGCTGGACAGTACAGTTCTACACATGTTTACAATATTAGTCCCACTAAGTAAATGTGAGGCATATATTTCCTACTGATTAATAAACTGACTACCCAATGTATGTTTAAGGACACGATTGGCAGTTCTGAAAATCTCACAAGAATCCTGCCTATTCCAGTATCCTCAAACATTTGTCTTTACATATTTCTAAGTGACTGACGCAAACTGACTTCTCTAGTAAGTTCTGCAGTTGGGAACTATACATGCTGAATAAGACAAATAGTCTTTTTCCATCAGTTCTCACCATCTGAGCATTAGGAGGTTCAGTTGACACCTATAAGGCAATATTTCCTAAAATTCAAAGTGGTCCAGCTGGTAACTTGTAGGCCATGGAAGCCTGTTGTGTGTTTCTGTGCTGCCTACTACCTTTAGACTAGGAATGTGAAGTACATCTCCCTCATTCATCTCATCTTTGTTTAAGTGCCAAGCACTCCCCAAGCAGTCAAACACCTTGTTTAACACAAAAGCAGAACTGCAGTTGCTGCCACATCTGGACTCCTCACATCTTTTTGGTTTTCCTGCCCCAATGTATAAGGGCTGACAAAGTTTACTGTTCCACAGATGTACATTACCCAACAGTATAATGGGCATAACTTCATTTGCAAACCTGTGAAGGTCTATATAGATGCAAAAGTCTGATATTATTCTATCACACAAAGCATCTGGCTTCTTCAGAGTGTGCAAGCACTGTTGTAGTGTAGTTTCCAATGACTAATCTGCAAACTGAAGGACTGAATGGTCTCTAACAGCAATACAAACATGGCATCTGCTGTGCACAACATCTTTAAACAGGCAGAAATAAACCTTTTATTTCTCTGTCTCCTTTATCAGCCACTGCTCCTGCTGGTACAAGGGGAGGAGAGATCTAATAAGGAAGGAAATCCTACTCACCAGATCCTGAAGGACAGGCAGGATGAGGATCTGCTGTCTCACACTCAATTAGATCAACCACTTTAGTCTCCAGAGAAGTGTTGCACTCCTTAACAACCGCAAACTGCAAATACATACAATATGTATAAAATATGCAGAGCCCAAATCAATATAAAATGAATTGGTTTCCTGAAGCCCAAAGGGCAAACTGAAAGGGCCACACACTCCAACCACAGAACAGGAAAAAAGGTCATCCTGGCTTCTGGGAAGACCCTTCTCCTGCAGGTAATTAAACATTTGAGTTGGTGACAGCCCAGTCTTTCTTTAAAAGCACACAGTCCCAGTCTAGTAAAGAACTATCAACTCTTTTGCCTTGCAAATCAACATTTCCATGTGCAAGAATGTAAGTTCATGAAAATTAACCCTCTCCGTAGTACTGAGGGCCATTTTTAAATTATCAAAGTGATCTGCAGGAATCCAGACAGCAGGAAACTGTGTCAAAAACAGGGAAAGAAGCGAACCTCCCTTTCTGGCTCTCAACACCTCCTGCAGGGGGGTGTAGTTCCATCATCCCAAGATGACAGTGAAGTCAGAAGATGAGACCCTTTGGAGGAACATGCTGAAAAGATCAGGGGGAAACAGAAAAACACAGGGGTAGAGGAAAGCAATGTGAAGCACTGTGCTGAAACTGTGCTGAGGGAAAGAGGGAAACCCAGTAAAGGGGAGAGGTTTAAAGAGCAGAGACAAGAAAGAGGAGAAAATGTCTCTAAACAAGATGTTCCAACAGAAGGGCTGACAGATTCAGAGGTCCATGTGGATAACTGGTTTTATGTGGCTTTATGTGGACAGAACACAGATACAGCAGGTGTGCCTATGTAGGAATCCATTCATTTACATAAAATCTGTAGGTCTACACCTGCTAACCCACATGTGACAGACTGCTGGAGGAGGTTCAGCTACACACAGTTCTGCAAAATGTTTTTGACTGCAAAGCAAAATACTTGGATGAAAAGTCTCAGAATAGCACCAAAAGTCAGGCAAGTGCAGAAGTTTACCAAGGCTTACATATCAGTAGGACTAATCTGTCCTGGCTTTTGAAACTCTAATATTAATGTGAAAATGTATATAGGCATACCCTCAGCTAAATGTACCCTCAGCTGGCAGAACAGAAGTAAACGGAAAAGTGAATGATACTTGGACCATTTATTGTTATAGTTTCAGTATTATGGTACCTAATGTTTGATGTGTGTGACAGCACAAAAATTTGTTACCCTCTACATTAACCTAGATGGGCAAGAATGTCTTTGCACATTCCCTCTTGCCAGCCTCACAAATGAGAAGTAGCACTGTGGACTACCAAATGAGTGCAGTTCATGAGTTCTTTGTAGTTACTGCATGTATATCATCCAGTCCCAATATGAAGTCCTTTGTTAACATCAATAATGTTGTGTAGACCAATAGCACCTAAGAACTTATTCCAGTACCTTAAGAGTTGAGAAGATATAGAGTTTTCTGTCCCTGACGTAGTATATTCTCTTTTTTTACATAAAGCTCTGAACAAATGGTGAAGTGAATGGTAGAAATTGAAAACTTCCCTGCTTCCACTGCTTTTTGGCAACTCCACAGTTTCTAACCTGAGTGCATGTGTGCATGAAGCCCTGGTGAACTTAACAATCAATGACTACATCAGCACAGAGAAAATCACATGCATGAAACCACAGGAATCCACTACTGCGTAAGCAGCAATAATTATCAAAGGGTCAGTGATTTCCTCTTCTAGTTTGCAACAAGCCATTTGCAACAAATTACTTTATTAATCTATTTGATGTCTCCCAGTACATGTCGAAATGTAACATGAGTGTGTAACAGATGAGCAGGTTAGATTTGTTTTTGTTGATTCATTGCTTAGCTGTTTAGTTACCCCTATATGCAGCAGAAATGTCATTGCCAACTAGCATTAACTACAGGGTCAACAGCAGATGGGGGCAGAGCTAATGGGCTGCAGGTCTCCTAAAGCACTGCTCCCAGGCAATGAGTTATTCTCGGTCCCAACAAATGTTTCCTATTTTCCCAGCCACCTCAGGTATTTTGCAAGCTGTGGATTTTGCCTCTGCTGTGAAAAAATGATGGCATTGCCATGATTCGGCACATTTGCTGTCCGGTACCTGGAGGGAAAATGCTGATACTAAAAGGCTTGCAGTTGACCAACTAAGGAACAATATTTCAGAACATGGGCCAAGTCAATTCAGCACTACCAACATGTTTGGCAGTGTCAGTGGCTACCCACTCCCAAATCCTGTCAGACACTCTATTTAAACCATTTGCAAGGCCATTCTGAGAAAGGAGTCTCAGACTGGGCACAGAAGTGGTCACAGATGCCAGTTATGTCACTTGTCAACTTCAAGTTCCAGTTGCAATCACCCAGCAGTGTAATGTTGTTCTAATGCCAGTGAGAATCAAGTCCCTAGACCAGATTTTATGGAGCCAAATGCAGATTCTAAAATGACAACAGCAACAGACCTCTACAACCAGACCATGGTGGCATTTTTACCTACACCAGTGTAAAATTAGTATTTCATATATTCTTCCAAAATGCCCAATAAAATCCTGGTTGTTTTTCTTTACAAGACAGCAGCTTCTAACACAAGACATATAATCTCATCAACCACCAAACTAAAGTTCAACATCTCATGTAGCACAAACAATACTTGGCTTCCAAGAAGCCTTTTTTTATGGAGGGCACACTTTCCTGTGAAAATAACTCTGTGATATGCCATGTCATCACATTGCCATTTCCTTAATTTAGAACACAGTTCCCCAACTGTTGTGTTCAAAGCTAACAATAACACTGGCTAATGGTTGCAATACATCCAGGCAGCTGTGAACTTTGAGGGATAACAATGAGGTAAGATGAACTAGGGTTCACAGCAAAGCACTTGATGACTCTAACAGTTATTTAATGTATTTAAGATGTGAATTATTTGATGGATAATCTCAAGTGGATCCCTAACACTCTTTGATCCTTCCTGATTCCCTCTCCACTCCATATTAATACAGTTACCAGAGACTTGTTGCTAGTAGGTGTCAGGTTCTCATTATCAGCACGGCTGCTGGCATCTCTTATCGCTTCTGCATAGAGATGATTCTTATACAAATTTTGACTTCTGCAACAGAATAAAAGAAAAACAAATTATTCTGCTTTGGGAGGAACACACGCTGCTTTTTTTTTCACATGTTTTTCTATCAGTATTTACAGAAGAGACATACATTTTGCTTTCTTTCATTAGTCTGAAAGGATGCATTACTTTAACCACTATTACAATTACCACACAGTGGCTAAGACAAACAGCTTGTCAGAAACAGAAGCCAGTAAGAAATGAACAAATGCTTGTTCCAATGTGTTGTCTGTAAAGGGTCATTCATTAGAATGAACAATAGGCCTCATAATTTTAACTGGATCCTTCCATTTTCTTATATTATTCTGTTTCTAATACGTTCCTCTTATAAAGACTTGTTTCAGCCAACACAATGAAGAGCATTTGTGGATGAAGCTCAGAAATAAAAATCCGACTGTATTTTTGTACACTATTTGTAGTTACAATTATGAAGGTCACTTCATCTATTCATCTGAATCATTTATGAAAAGCAACAGTTTCAGATGTTACTATGAAATAAACAAACTGACAGTCTCACAAAGCTTGGAACTAAGACCTTCCAGGAAAATGCATGACCAACAGAATCAGTGCCAGGGAAAAAAGCCACAAGTACAATCTGGAGTTGGAAAAGGTATGAATAATCAGCTCTAAGTGGATAGTTCCATAAATTCAAAACTGTTACTTTTACATTTAAGCAGCAATCACATATAAGGCAGCATTAAAAGCCCAAACATAAAATTTTGTTTTACACTGCTAGAAATCCAAATTATTACATCTTTATTCAGTTTTCATACATGTTTTTTGTCCTCCTAGGCATCAGCTAATAAAATTAATGTTACACTCTTCAAACTATGGAAGTCCCAGGTTATAACATACTTTTATTTGGTCAATTTTAAATAAAATTTAATAGCTATGTACTAAAGAAAATAGGAATTTTCCTTTTATTTATTTATTTTCCTCTTCTTTCTACGTAACTTTTATATACTAACTGGGAAATTACATATGCCATAATCATCATGTGTTGCTCCCTTCATGAAAATACAATATAAATAAATTTTACTTTTTACTGGAAATATGAAAGGCCTGTTTCCACCATGGATATTCTCCCAGATTCTCTGTAACATATTTCTGTGTGTTCAAACATAAAAAAAAAAAAAAAACAAAACCAAGCCAAAACAAAACAAAAAAAACACCAAGGCATATCAGTCCATTTTGACTTTTCCTGACATCATGGCAAGGCTGCTGTTCACATTTTACCACCTGGATTCTGCATTGCAGCTCACAGTGCTGACAAAACACAAGCCTGTTATTCAAGAGTTATAAAATCCATTGCACAGAGCTCACACATGATGAGCAGGATGCCCAGCTCAAGGGGATCACTAATTCTGCATCTTACTGTATAGCGCCCAGAGTGACAGATGCCAGATAGACTTGCTGGGTGCCACAAGCAGATAAGGCAGTGATATCTAGCTGACTGAGCACAGGCAAGAAGCAAAGAATTTCTCAGTCCTAACCTCAGTCTTACTGATGATTTTTGCATGGCCTTGGCCAATTGAGGTGGAGGAATTGTTGGTGTTAAATCTATGATTCAGATTTTTTTTTTCTTTGTGGAAACAAGGAAGATAAGAAGTTCCCAAGGAAGATAAGAAGCTTGGAATACTGTACAGTCAGATTACATAAACCTAACACTAAGATTAAAATAATGGTCCTCAGCAGACAACAGTCATTGAACAAACCAACACTATACTTCAGTATAGTTGGCCTTCAGTTCACACACTTTTCAAATTGGCAGGTGCAGATATCCAGCTTCATTTCCTTCAATTAAAAGGAGATAGACATCTCTATTTTACAGGGAAAGGAACAAGATTATTACAGATTTAATCAGTACATTTCAAAATACTGTAGATTTTGTGAAAAAGTGGTATAGAAATTTCAACCCAAATATTGGCTTCCAGACTCCAATTATACAGGGATTTCAGATCAGTGGTTTAATTTTGGTCTAGTTATGCTAGTAATAGCTGCAGTTCAAATTCAGTCAACCACGTAATTGAAAACTTGTTGTTGTGGTAAATAGTTATATTGATCAAAAGCGATTGGCAAGAAAGAAACATAAATCGGGGACAAACGATAGAGAGGAAGAAATTTAATATCTCCAGACCTTAAAACGAGTCATATTCTGGCTATTTTTCATGACAGAATACATGAAATATATGGGAAATATAAGAATCTCACGATTTTTCTTTTCTGTATGTGTCCACTGATTAAAACCTGAACCCCAAGTTATGAGAACAAACCAGGCTTTGCTTAGCTTTAATTCTGGACCTCTATCACTAGTTAATAGAAAACAAGAAATGTTGGCAGCTTCTTGACTTTTATGGATTAAATATGCCAAGAACCATTAAAAAAGAATGAAAAATATTAGCTTCCATAGTTAACTGCTTTTGTAGCTTAACTTTTTTCTGTCTAGGAGAGTCTAATTTTAAAATTGATCTAAACCACAAACAAAAATCCTGCAATGGAGGGCAGGTCAGCATGCAGCAGGAGACTCTTGACTTGTCTGCTGTCTGGCTTTTGTATGTTTACTTTTAAATATAAATACGCATTTAAACAAGCCTCTGAGAACAGCTGTCTACCAAGGTCATGGCCAAAAGACTCTAACTTATTAAATGCTTAATACTTTCCAGACTACAGGACATCAATGACATCTAATTTCACATCAGACTGTAGTGACTGTAGGGTTTCTGTTTGCCACAAGAAGAATCCTAAACCTGCACAATTCATTATAGCCATGGAAAATGCCAAGGAGTACTTTTACAACAGATGTGCTTAGGCTCATATCCTTGATTTTACTCCTTCTACTGCCAGGAAAACTGCTTTCATGTTCATTGCTGGAACCATCACTCTGGAAGCTTAGGAGGCTGCATTTCTCAATGGCAAGGAAACTTTCAGGTATCACTCTACACTGAAAGGGAAACAAAAGCAAAACAATGGGATAGGAAGCAGAGAAGAGCCCAAACCTATCATTATGGTTTCAAACATCTAGAGCTCTTAAGGGAAACTTGAGGCACAAACTCTCTCATCAATACAAATTATGCCTTCTCTTCAAACCTAGTAAGGTCTATTCCTCTTCTGTCCAGACACGTTGCTCACTAACACCAATGTGAGTTCTGCCAGAACTTTCAGCATTATTCATAGAACCAATCACTGAAAAAGCAAAGTAATAGCAAGGATGATCTGGTGATTTCCATCAGCTGAGGATCAGCTCAGATTCTTCACCACAAGCACTCTGTGAAAGTCAGCATCAAATCAGCCCTTGTGCCAGTCACAGCACATGTTTGGAAGCACTACCTGTGGCAGTAGGCAGCCAGGAATCCCAGCAGCAGGAGAAGGATCAGCACCACTACAGACACGGTGATGGTGATGTTCCGTATCTTCACCCGCTCAGCATGCTGCTGCTCCCACCACTCCAGGTCACTGAACTGGCACCGCTCCCCAACGTATCCCGTCACACAGCTGCCAAAGGAAGTGAGCACACTTCGTAATTGTGGCACAATTGTGGCCAGGTTATGGCACATCATCACTTCTGTCACCTTGTGAATTGATTTACCGTTGGCAACTGCTACAGAAATATCAGGTTAAAATTAGTAATGGTAAAGACGAAATTACTTTAAAGGAATTCTGTCAAAACCTGTTTCTGGGATTTTTTTTACTGTTACTGAATCATGTATAGAAGTATACAGAGAGATTACAATTTCCAGATTCCAATGGATAAAAAGTAGAAAAAAATAATTTTCTCTTAAATCCTGCTGTGTGGGTAGTGTTTCCCTAAGATTTTCCATTCAACTACTTCCAGCAGCAAGCTTCCCTTTCTTTCAAGTAGGCAATATAGGACTTACTCGTATTTTCAGAGAGATTTGTTTAACGAAATTGAATTTTAAGCTGAACCTTTAAAATAAAAGATGAATGAAAGTTTTTCAAAAAAACCACTCATATGGGTTAGAAATACCCTCGAAACTTAGTTTTAATACACACTTCTTCTGTAGGCAGTTTTTCTTTATTTGTTTGGTTTTCCATTGTAAAACACAAGATAGAAATATCAGTGCATGAAACTCTCAGCTCAAAATTACTAGAAAGTGAGAAATACATCAAAGAAATTCTCAGCCTAGTTTTACTGTGCAAGACAAGACATATAAATAATAAATGAAAAAAATGAAAAGTCTACTCAATTCATAATAATCTCTCAGCAACATAGGCTCAACTCCTTCTAACAATTCTTATTGATCTAATTTTACTAAAGTCCAAAAGCTAGTCAAATGAGCAAAAGAAGCAGGATTTTACCAGCAGCAGATTTTATCTAATGTCCTGAAAACATTTTTTCAGCATTCGTTATTAAATTATTAAATCGGGCACTAGCACTCTCATTCTGTCACAATTTAGAATGCACACATGCTGGTAGGCTGAAAAAAATGCTGGTTTTAACATTAGATCACAGTGAATTTCAAACATGCTGGAAGATCTACTTTTTAGTGTAAGATCTTCTGTTAATTAAATTACAAATCTTATTTGGCATGTGATTATTGCCAGATATTTTTGCTAGATAATGATTTTTCATTACCTCGTTTTGTTAGTTATATTAGAGCCTACATGAATGAATGGTGCCATCTAGTGAGAATTCAGCAAGGTCCACATACAAACCCTGGCCCCCGAGAGTATAGCTAATTTTTTAAATTGCTTCCACTTCCAGAACTGAATGATATGTACATTTGGATTTTTATTATGCACTAACACCTAACAAAAGAAAAAAAAAATGTGATCTAATTTGAAAGTCCTGCAGTTTTAGATTTTTTAGTTTTGATAGGAGAAACTCCATGAGTTGATAGTTTTCAATATCTCTAAAATTTACACTAAAAATTCACAACAAATACCAGAGATGATCATGAGTCCGTCTCCTGTAATGTCTTTGCCCAAGGGCTTTGCTGAGCTTAGGAAATCCATGGCACAAAACATCTACTTCATTCCCTTATATGCACATGGGACACATTCTTTTCATATTTCTGCAGGTACAGTGGTCTGTAGGAAGGGAAGACCACTCATATTTAAAAATAAGAAAGCTTAGGATGTGACATATCTTGCAGGAATGGACTGGCAGAGGTGTTCCTGCAGTGCAGTACAAGGAAGACCTGGGGGAATGGTGGGTCAAAAAAACTCTTCAGCACAAAGCTTGCTCTCTTCACTCCAGGGTTAGAGCAGGGTCACTTGAATTACTGAGACACAGAGAAAGATTTGCCTACTGTGGAACAGTATCCACCCCCTGTACGAGTCCTCACTTACCAGCTGAGACATCAGGGGAGGAGTCAGGCATTGGATTTGTCCCACTGTAAACACTTTTGTGCTTGATTTTGAAGAAAGATATAGCACAGATTCAAATGCAGTCAAGTTACAGACTTAAATGCCATCATTAAAGGTTTTAAAGAAGTTATTACTCCACAGGACTAAGTTGCCACATTGACCAGGCCAAGGCTGACTTCTGGAGAGATAAGATTCTCCTTGTTTTATCAGTACCAGCATTTGGGGAACCCAGAATTAGGCTTCGCAAAAATACTGAGGAGGGAAGCAGGTCTCATTTTTTTTTGAGGTCTCATTTCTACTCTCCCTGTTTTCAGGAGAGCCATTATGTTGTATCCTATATGCCAGAGACCAAGACTCTTCAAACTGTAAGGGAAGATGCTGACAGCAGAATACTTCTTCCTGATTAGAGAAGACAAGTCAGAGGCATCCTCTTCCATCCCACTGAAAGCTACACACGAACAGTGAGGCCAACAGCGAGATACAAGTCAGCACAATATACAGGAGTATATGTATACAGCATATATGCAGCCCAATGTACAGGAGACACAGCAAGCACCTCTTTTATAAAGCCATGAGCACTAAGCTATTTGACAACTCACCTCCCATTTCCAAAGCAAAGAATGAAGTGCTTAGTGAAGAAATCCAATCCTACTATTAGTTGCAAAGGGTGTGAATGGAGTAGCCATGTACTGTAACTTGCAGTCGTAACTTCCAGGAAAGAGAAGAGTCTAATTCTAATTCCTAGCATGAGTGATGAACAGATAATTGATGGACAAGCTCTTCACTGCCTGCACTTAACTAAGGGTAGAACCATAAGGATTCCATTCATCAGCATAGAAAACACATTTCTGTACTTACTTGCAGGCATAGTCTTGTAGATCAGAAACATAATTGCACACTCCACCATGAAGGCAGTATGATTCGTATGAAGGAGGGCATCCTACAATATCACTTTGCACAGCATGTGTAGAGTATTCATTGCTGACAGCGGTTGGGGGAACAGTAGATTCTGAAATAGAGGGTTTCACAAGGACATCTCAAACTTTTGGTCACATTGACAACATGAACTTACAAAAGAGTTCCAGAACTTCAACGTACAAAAGCAAGTAAAAATATCTAATTTCAAATAACTACTTGTGTTTTATCTATTAGCTGATGTTATCACATTTAGGCATCCAGAAATTTAGACCAAATTACTAAATAGGCTTTATTTTAGATTTGCAGTGACAGAGAGACAGACTGAGTCCTGTCTATTTAGATGTGTGAGTCCAGCTCTGAATTAAAACTGCACCTATTGTCTAGGTGCTTACACTTAAATGATTTTTGCTACTTATACAGCTTTGTGAGTGGTAAATCTACCATGCATAAAGTACAAGTGTCAGAGATACAGGTGAAGGGTGACTGTATTTCATGCACTTGGATCTCAGATTAAGAAGTTTTCACATGCAACTTGTCATTCCTGTCCAGGTTATTTCTAGTCTGCTGTCATCTAATTGATTGCATGTGTGGCAGATGAGATTTTTTATTGTTTCAGACTGGTTCAGGTACAGATAGCAACATCATTGGGGAAGCAGGGAACTCTACTGACCCAGTTCTCCGAAGGGTTCTCTATCATGCTCTGAATTGCACACACTGTCATCTATACAACTATCCAAACTAGCTGGTTTTAAATGTAGCACTAATATCTCTGCACAGCATGACTTACATTGCAGACATACCCTTGCAGAAAAGGAGTGTTTTCTTGCCTGTATTGATGCTGTATCAAATCTATAGGTCAGAACAAAACAGCTACATGGCAAAGAATTTCTCTTGGCATGGCTTAGAAGAAACACTCCTAACTGCTTTCATAGAGTTATGAGATTGGTTTTGTGACTCACACCAGTTTTATTGCAACATGGCCCTCAATGACATTTGTTTTTTAAAATTTGATTTGTAGAAGTACTGCCATGGCAAAGAGCCTGAATGGAAAGATATGAATGATTTTAGTGAACCCCAGGTGTGTGTGCATTCTGCAAAGAAAATTTCATCTTGCTAAAGGAGCTTATTAGGTGAAGAAGTAAAATGGTGTGTTAACATCTATGAAGGCATGGGATCAGTCTGACAGATGAGGAACCTAGAAAGAATTACTTCCAAACTATGCATTATTTAAAATCATCATTTCCTGAGTGACACCTGAAACTACTGAAAGCTTAAGTAACAGAAAAGTTGTTCTATTTAAGAAAGCCATTGTTTCCTTCTGTTTGGTTTTTTGGTTTTTTTTTTTCAGAAATAGATCTGTGACAATCACAGAGTGTCCCTCCATAATCAGACAGTTACTTGCTCTGGAGTAAAATTCACCCTGAGCAGAGGGGTTGACACAGAGTAAGACAATGAGTCTCTTAGCTTCACATTTTCAGAGAATGTTGCTGTCACATTGAAGCATTGAAATGATAGTCACTAGCGTTGAATCTCCAGCAGCTCCTTTCAGTAAAATTGGTAATCAGGTTTTCTAGAAGGTTTCAGAGCCCTTTTGAAAAATTAGTGACTGGATCTTAAAGACAAGCTTTTTCAAAGGGGACTTAAATTATGTGCAGTTCCTGTGCTAGCCTTCTGTAGAGGGAAGAAAGGCACAAAGAGCTTGAAAAATTACACAGACTGAAATTGCCTCCAAAAATGTTATTTCTAAGGAGCATTTACTTCTGCCGTTGACTGTAAAGGCCATTAGATAGACTGGTTGTTACATTTAGACAGTAAAAATGAGCACTGAACTGTTATGTAGGTATTTCCAAAATAAACTTGGATCTAGTCTCCTCAGTCCACCTCAAAACAGCCTCCTAAAGCAATGCTAAATGGATCCACAATCTGGTCAGTATGTCACTAGACATGATACCTTAATTTTCAGGTATAGTAATTTATCCAAGAACACAGTTCTTAGCGAAGGGCCACTTTGTTTTATTTGCTCACTCCATTTACTCACTGCAACTGATGTCAGTTCCAGAAGCATGATCAGCACACAAGCAAGTGAAGTTTCCTTCTGTATTTGTGCAGGTCATGTTCTCTCCACAGGTGTGGGACCCCATCTTGCACTCATCAATATCTGTCACCCAAAGAGTCTGCAGTTAGAAGAATGAAATGACTCAGAGCATCAGTTAAAAGGGCAGCAGTTGCTGCACTGCAGTCCTCTGGCAGTGTGGAAAAACAACAAAGACCTTCCTCTGCAAATATGCCTTCATGGAAAACCTAATGGAAAAGCAACCAGCATACTTTCTACTGCAAGTGATCTCAGTCCCACCAGCCTCTCAGAGCATGCTATGCTGCTGCAGAAGCTCTCCTCAGGGAGAAGGAAGAAAAGCCTTCTCCATGAAATGTAACAAGTAGAGTTGAAGAGAAGACTTATTTGTACCAGATATATTTTCCTGGCATTGCTAGTCATAGCTTGCACCCTGGATGAGCATACAGGCATTCTTGCAGTAAGACAGCAGAAGGGTTTGGGAGTGGGGAGCTGCCCACCCTCGTACCACCCACTTAGTTTAGCCTAAACGAAAAGTTTAGGCAGAAGGAAAGGGTCTAGAAAGCTACAGGTTTATTCAGTTTGTGTAAACACTGTAATGAGTGAGGATCTGAAACAATGTGAAGAGGCTCCCTGATTACAAGAGTTTTCAGGATCAGAGCCCGTGTTAGGCTTGTATATACCTTTCACCTTCATCCTGCTGCACACCCTCACGCTGCCTCCGTGCCTTCTCTAGCAAAGCCCATGGCAGCTCCTGCCAGGCTAGCACCTGCTAAGCACCCTAAGCACCCCTCTCAAACGTGGGACCTTTGCAAAGGTTCACATACCAGAGTTTGGCGGCCTCTGGTTCATTTTATGAACTGTCAGCAGAATACACGTGTCAGATTTACTTTGGAGAATCACACATCCACTACCCCAGTTTTTGTGAAATGATTGTTTAAACCACTGGGACTTTTTCTACAATAAAATTAACAGGATATGGCTCAAAACAGTATAGCAAAAGCATTAAAAAAAAAAAAAAAGAACCAAGCTGTTGCAGTATATTTCAAGAAATGTGAATTCAACAGCACAACATGAACTCATCTTGTGTTGTCTCTGGATGTACTGACACATTCCTAGGCATGCCTGGGCATGCACGCAGGCATCTAAAACTGAAGTACCAAATGACCAGTTTCTGGTTTTCATAATACACTTCAAGTCATTAAACACAAAATTATTTCCAGTTCTGTTTACATCATAATGATATTGTAACTTTTATAAAATGCTCTTAGAAACTTCAGGAAGATAATAGACTGTTTTTCAGTGTTAGTGTAAGGTACCACAATCCTTCCAGCTGAGCAACTATACCATAGACAGCAAGAGCCCAGGGCTGCTGAAGACACGCCTTTTATGTGATGCCAGGACAGAAAGAGTAGTTTGTCACTTCTGTGTGCACTTCCAAACATCCTCAAAGACATGATCTCTGCCTCTGACTATTGTAGGCAAAAGGCCTTCTTGAATCTTCTGCCTCTGATGCTTTCCACACCTACCCATAATAATGATATTGTTCTTAATTTTTCAGTCATCATAATCAGTGCTGAAGAACCAAAGTCCAGTAAAAATAATGTAAGAATTGGTTCGAATTGAATGGCTTTGAAGTAGGCTATAAAGGAAAAAAGTAAAAAGAAAAGGACAAAAGAGAAGCCAAGATTGACATAAACCTCTGAACAAACTGTGTGCTAATAAAATACTGGAGAGAAAAATCTTCCTGTTCATATTTACCACTAAAATGGATTAAGAATTTAAGAGATGTAAGGGAATGAACTAAAGACCTGGCATTAGAGCTGGATGGGAAAATCAGTGGGTCTGATTATTAACAAGACTCTAAATGTACTCAAGTTGTCAGTGTCACACCTTGAACCCCATGCCTATTAAACAGACCTGGAATTATTTGATGAGTATTATGACACACTCAATACCTGCTTTCGTTTATATTCATGGCAACGATTTCCAATAAAGCTCTACTGCTTCACCTCCACTTCCCTCCTCCCCTTCACTCTTCCTCTCTCCTTCTATAGCTACTAAAAAGAGTGCAAACATTGAGAGGAGATATTCACTGACAACTACAGGCTTTGCATATTGATCAGTTGCTGATGTTACCACACTTCAAACAGAGAGGAAAGAATAAAAAAAGGCAGAAATGATACATGTCAGCTGTCTGGAGCACCCACTGTCAGGATCCATGCGCCTACTAGATTATTCAAAATGAACCAGAACAGTTCAGAGGACAGATCCACAGCTTGATGGAAGGTTAGCCCAAATGAAAAGATATGTTTCATGCTCATTCATCCTGCCCTGGCCTTCCAGACACAGCACAGCCCATACCGTAGCAATGCACTCCATCTCCAGCATAGCCCTCCAGGCATTTACAGACATAGCCCCCTTCTGTATTGATACAGCTCGACACGTTTCGATCACAGCTGTCCATATTTACAGCACACTCATCAATATCTGCAAAACAAAACAAGGAGACAGATCACATCGGTCATGAAACCATCAAGTAAATCGATTAACATCTATATCATGAATCTCCCTCAGACTGTGCTGTCACTTGTCATTTGTGCGTCTGAAGCAAATCAAAAAAGAAGGGCTTTGTGTTATTTTTTGGTATGAAATTTGAGTGAGATGTTCTAAAGATCCTGAGACAGTCAACCAGCTTCTATCAACTGGAGACCTAGAGGCTTCACTAATACCACTTGCTTCAAAAAAAATCTCTTTGGAGGAAATGATCCAATTCAAAACAAAGTCTTATATAAAAGAATTATAAAATCCTTTAGGTAGCAAAAGACCTGTAAGATCATTGAGAAACTTTGTTTTGTGAAAGAACACACAGGCTTACAATCTGTTTTTTCTCTTTATATAGCAACATAGACTCCTCTAGTCTTCATGCTTAGCCAAAAAATGGTATTTTTTTCTGTTTCTAACACCTTCATCTCTTGGCTTTTATGAGAGAATAAAGTTCTTTCATTTATGTTGCATGCAAGTCCAAAAATTTAAAGATCACCCTGAGCAATGTGTTGTATGGTTGTTAAAGTCTCTTTCTAGTGCTAGAAGAAACAAGATCAGCACTTTTATATAAACATCACATCAGGAATACTAATTTTTAAGAGATTCCTTAATACAAACCTCTAAATTATACATCAATATCATGTCTATGGACTGAGCTTTTATAATTAGGAAATTTTTACAAATAAAAACATGAAGTTTTATTCTTATTATCCCCATTATTGCTTGTTAATTTTATTAGGATTAACATTCATGACTCAAGGGAAAATAAGGCATGTGATAATTAGCCATTTCATCTCACATTCTCTCTACTCATCGTCCCTTTCTGTGATGGCTAACACAGAAGAGCTGCCAGTGTGAAAGAAGATAGATTTTCTTCCTTTCCTCCAAGCTACAGTTTTCCAAAAGTTACATTAATGTCTTTTGTTACCATAGCATGAGTTCCCCTTTCTGGTAAATCCTTTCAAACACTGGCACATAGCACCATCTTCCAGCAAAACACACTCTGCATTGGCATAACATTCCAGTGCAGTGCAGTCATCTTGATCTATAGCATAGACAAATCAAAACAAAACAAAACAAAACAACTAGGCATATTTGGAAAGATCAAAAGAGGTACTGTATGTATATTAAAGAAAAATAAATAATAAAAAATGCCAAACCAACTAACCAAGCAAAAAACTAAGACGACCAGAACATATGGTCAAAGTCTGAAACTCATCTCTCCAGGATTGTTGATGACAAGCCAATACAATAATTAGGGTTGTTCCCCTTGTCTAGATGGAGTTGACACGTTATTTAACATCAAGATTTCTGAATACTATATTCAAAACCTATTGTAAAATTGAATGATCTGATGTCATCAAACTTATGTAGAATTCAATGGTTTTACTTCAACTTTGTTGAGAGGAACTTGATAGACTTAAAAAATCTAGGGGAGAGACTTTCCCAAATATTCCAAATTAAAAATGCTAGTTCTATAGAGTGGAATAATACTGTCAATTTTTTTGGACATAGCAAAGGAACATGGAGACAAACAAACAAAAAAGCAGTCCTATCTGGCATAACTGCATAGACTCAACTTCTCGTAAGAAGGTTGAGAGCATGTGTCACCAGTCTTGACAATGAGCATTTCTTCCTTTAATGTCTATGATTTCTTTCTGTTCTATAAACCTGCTCAGAACCTCACGGTAAAAATAAGGAAAACAACCAGCAGACTCTACCTGATACCATGATTTCAGCCATCAAAAAAATTATTTTCTTTTCCCCACTGTCCGTATCCTTAAAATTCCCACTGTTCTGTGTGCTCTGGAGCACAATCTCTGGTGATCGCATTGGCACTACCTCCTTGTGGATAGAGACACTGCCTGAAAAAGACAAGAAAAAAGTGACACAGACTATTCAAATCTACTGAACTAACTCTCTGATTTTCTATCACCTGTCTACTTTCCAATAATAATAATGGTGGCTTCCTTTTAAAAGAAACATCAGTATCCTCCCAGACTAGCCTGTTTCTGAACTCAAATTATTCCTAAAACCATTCACTGGTGACTTTTCTCAAATAGAAAAGAGAAGGAATGTGATGCATTGCTCACAATACTTGGCACTGCACACTTCTCCTTTACTGCTAAAATGCCAAGGAAAAAAATTACAGTGGTCAGACAACACTTTATTGTCCCGGAACAGCACCCCATCATTTTCATGCTTCAGAGAAACTACCATTCCTTATGTTAGAGCAAGGTGAATTTTTTCAGTGCTATCTGTCAGGTTCCTCAAAGGTTTGAGGAGGATCTTTTCTGGAACTTGAAGATTGTACCTGCTGATGAGTTGGAAGAATCCAGAGCATGACAGGTTTTTCCGTCTTGAGTTTTCCCAAATCCTGGATGACACTTGCAATGGACAATTCCAAAATTGTTTTCACAAATCTGATCACAGCCTCCATTCTCATAAAGGCAAGGATTTGCCCCTAATGCAGAAAAACTGGAAATTTAACAAGCTGCTTCCTAAGTAAACATCTCCATTTAACTGTGCAGAGTTGGAAAAAGAACAAGGACTGACAAAAACTAGAAATTTTTATTTTTTATTTAACAATAGATGCATATAGTGAAGCATAGATACTATCTCCTAGCCTCTGGCAGGAAATCAGATTCACATACTCTGCACCTAATACATGTACCATATTTATTTATTATTTTATTTCCTTTATTATTTCTCCTTTAATATTTAGAATCCTAACGTTCCCTGAGAGAACATTACAAGAGCATAGAGAACCTGTGATTATCTTGTCTCGTTCCTGGCCTACTGAATTTCTTTCTTTCTGCTTACAGGGGGATTTTTCCCAATAGAAAATCAAATTATTTGATCCAAAACTAATAAATCGTACAAAATCTTTCTCCATGTCATTTGTTATTATTTGTGTGTGGGGGGGTGCTAATAAACTAGGATAAATAGGAATTTAAAGACTGGAGTAGCCTCATGGCAATTAATCTGCATCTATTCTTGGGCATGAACATAAATATACAAAATCTGTTAGCATTCCTGGGACACATGACCAGATGATGCTTTCAATAATGCCAGTCTGACTATGCAAGGCTTTTTAAAGAGCCAGCTTCCGAGAAGATAACCCTCTCCCCAAGGACACCTATTCTACTGATACCAGTGAACAACAGGAGGCTGGAAGGGAATGACTGCTTAATTTTTGCAGTATACCTGGTTTCGCCAAAGGATGAACTACAACCATTGATGAGGGTCTCAGCATGCTGCCTCGAAGACGTACCCTGTTTTGGCCGGTCTTCTTGTCCACCCTCATCAGTGATGGCCTAGCCCAGTCAGACAACCAAAGGTGGTCCTCAAACACCGCTGCAGCAAAAGGGTGGCCTACAAAGACATTAGATTTATCATTTCCACATTTGTAGAACATACACAAGAAACCATGTAAACAAAAGCATTATCTGCATACAGGTCAACTTCTAACATATGGGCATAGCCATAGCCAGATCTCCACCTTGTTTTCTCATGGGGAGGAATAAGTGTCTGTGAACGATGGACCATGGGCACATGTAACTTATGTTCTTTGCAAGGAGGCAATGACACTTTCCTGGCTCAGTACAGTCTATACTTCTGGTGACCTCTAACCAGATCAGGTTCACAAGATCTTTCTACCTCAGACATCATCATTTCTTGAGGCAGCATTGGGACCAGCCTTTCAGAATTGAAGTACCTCCCTCCTCTGTCAATAAACAGCCCAGCACAGAGCTGCTGAGGCATACAACTCACTTTGCAGTCTTCACATAACAAGAAGGACAGGAACTCATGTCATTTCTCATCTTGCATAAGTGTACTGACACAGGGCAGTCTGGGAGCTACAGACACTGTAGCCACAGCCTCACAGCAGGACCCCAAAGTCAGTGTGTGGTCTCTGCAAGTGCAAAAAGTACACACCAGTGCAATACAGTGGTCCACATGTGCATATAGCCAGCTAACTAACAGCTAACACAAACCACAGGAGGCAATAGATCACCCAGGTACCTTCCTTTCTTTTCACTGATGACAAGATCCTAGAAAGCAACTTCAACCAGGCATCTAACACTTCCATGACTAATAGTACATGTGAGAAATTCCATCTCGAGTTCAGAGTACAGGAACTTTTCCTTAGTAGCACAACATTATCCACACCAGAAAAACGCAGATCCCTAGTTTGACTTCCAAAGATAAGCTCAGCAATACAGAATCCAAATGACACTTTCATATATAAAGGAAAACATAAAGGTCTTTACAAAATTATCTCCTTTCATATCTCGCTCATGATAGAAAATTGTCTTTGGTCCATATGGAACTATGCATTCTTTCTATACACTTAGAAATCTCCTGCTTTCAAGATAGCCTTGGGCAAGCATTTTATAATGGAAGGCAAGAACACATACTGTTCTTCCATGGATGTCCACCTGGTTTCAGTGTGTGTGTTTCCTGGCTTAAGTACGTCTGCTTTGTGCTGGTCCTTACTCACAGCCTGCATGTGCACTGCACTGTACCACTGCAGTCTGAGCCCCTCTGAGAGGTATGTTTTGTAAGCACGTGATTTTTATGTTCTGTACTTTTGTTTTTTGATGTAGGCCTCAACTAGGTGATGTTTAATTTCAGTAAAGAAATTGAGATCCCAAAATGTATTAGTTTAAAAAAATTAAAGATAAAAAAAATCAAAGCTAAGCAAACAGGGAACCAAAACAGCAGATAAATTAGAACCTAGGAGAAGGAGTATGTGTTGGTATGTCCTAAATACACCTGACAAATAAACTGAAAAAATTCACATTTATATAAAAAATTTCTAAGACACTCTTTAAATGTTCTTATGTATTAAGTTGAAGAGCATAATGTTGGAGCTTCACTACCTCCACTGAGCCATGCTTAATCCCTGGTCTTGGTTTTTAGCTTTTCTTTCCATTAAATTTGAGCAACTAGCCCAAGATCTAGATGCTGTCTCCACCCAAGCATTTGCTCACAGTTTTAGGATCTATAGCTTGCACTACCCACATATAGCACCCTGCTTTGACCAGCAGTTCCTCAACCTTGCAACTTGTGAATACATTAAGGTTTAAAATTAGAAGCGTAGTGTCAATCGATGGAGAGAGCAAGAACAGGAAAGTGAATAATCACACGGACCTTTTCCAGAGCACTGCAAACCCAAACCGTTGCATAAACAAAAGGAATGGTTAAGCTATTCGTTGCCTTGGGCAGGTGCTTACAGACTATTTTACTTACAGCTGAAAATAGGGTTAGCAGAAGAGCAGAAATAATTTCCCTATTTTGTAGGCAGCTCTACTGAACGAGTTCTCAGTGCAGGACCACTAGAGGGAGCTGCTGTAAAAAAAATTCACGTTGCAGCAGAACACCTGCGAAGAGGTGCCACCTTCCTGTTCTCCAGTGTACAGCTGTCCAAGAAAAAAAGCTGAATTCCGGTCTCCCTAACAGTACTAGCGAAAGATCAGGATATCAAGTCTCTCCGCTTGTCTGAATTCATACACCTACAGGCATTCAATTCTTTCACTTCTTTACATACAGGCATTGTTGTCCTTTTCTCCCATCTCCAAACAGTTGTATTGCTGCTTCAAGCCTACCTCTTTTCTCTCTTTTCTGTGTTTCTAGAGTGCTCCTACCTCTCCTTCTCTTTTTTCTCCCTGTAAGACATTGTCTCATTCCTTGTGAAGGAACAAAGCAAAACTTTGTTTGGGCTTCAAGGTCCTCCTTTCCACGTCATTTACAAGGTGGAGCGTAAAACAGAATATATGCAGCAGGGGAAAAGAGAGGAAGGCTGGAAAGTCACTCTGCTGAGGCCTTTTGGTATCTTACAAACTGGAAAACACTGATTCCTCCAAGACCTCACTCTGCATACCTTTAAAGAAGTGGGAGGGCGTCTGGCTTGGGAGATGAACACAAGCCTTCCCAGAGCACAGACTAGAACAGCAGCTGCTAACCAGAGTAACCATGAAGTTTTTACCCACAGCAGTCATGATATTGAGCCAGGAGTCCTCATTCTGCCCATGTTTTGTATGCACATCTACCAACTCGTCCCTAGAGAGATACCATGAACAAAAGGAATCGTCTTCTCCAGAAACTAATTTGCCATGTACGAGACTCCTAAGCACATGGTTTACTTTACATGTGGTTCAACATCAGTTCCCTGTTGCTAATAGTTCCATTTTCTTGCTCCAGAACAACACATTTATGTGTTAAATGACAGAAATCTTAGCCATAACAACCACCAGCATATTGCATAAAACATTTTTCCATTTGGTATCTGTTGTGTGTTTAGAATCGTTTCAGTGTTCAACATTGCAGATGCAGGTTTGCTGCTCAAGGACCTTAACAGCCAAGATTAATTCTCTTTTAGTTTACATCAATATAACTCACTGATGTAACAAACACAGCAAAACCTAAATTAAACTAAGCAGCCATGCATGAAACAAACAAATCACATTTTAAAATTCTTTCCTCATTTTCACTTCTGTGAGGGCAGAGGAGTCCTCTGTGCAATGCAAAGCGACTAATTAGTAAAAGCAGAGAGTGTTAGAAACACATACTTTTGCTAAAATTAATAAAAGTCAGTTGGGTAACTGAATGAAGAATTAATTGATGCCATGAACCTCAACACAGAGTTGCATGGGATATACAGCACAGCTGCTGACCAGTAATTCACATACACATATGCAAATACACACACACATTGACAACCAGCAGTAGGTAATTGTCAACACCAAAACCTCACCTACATCATTCTGTGCAAGAATTCGACGATCAGAACCATCCAGATTTGCACTCTCAACCAACAACTGTTTGGCATCACACCAGTACACTTTGTCAGCTAAGTAGTCAAGAGCTATTCCACTGGGCCACACCAGACCAGTGCTGGCTATAACCCGGCGATCGATGCCTTCTAATGAAGAGCTGTCAATCCGGGGATTGACCCCCATGTCAGTCCAGAATAATCTCCTTTAGAAAACAAAATGAATACAGGAAGTCAGTAAGTAAATGTTTGTCCTCCTCTCCATAGAGTTCTTTCAAAGCAGAAAGGTCAGATCAGTGCAATATAGCCCTGAGACACAGGAGAAAAGTGCATGCTTCAAGCAAACATATTGGCTTCTGGTCTTTCCGCACTTGCCATAAGACTCCAGGTGATTACACTGGGACTTATGCAGAATCCTCACTCTGTCCACTGGCATGAAACCCCTGAAAAACAACTCCTGTCTATACTAACTTCCAGCTCTTTATATCTGCTTTTTGATTTTGCTGATAGTGGCTTAGCAAACCCAGACAACAAAAGGCAATGCATTAGCCAGCTGCTTGTCTAAACAATCGTTTAATAATACACAAATGGAACCAAAATCACCCCCTACCCTCAGAAAACAAGCAAGAGTATACAGGTTATTTTGTTTTTAAAAAATAAACTAGTATCTTTTCTTCTTCTAATAAAACCATGATTCTCAGGATATTGCTGTAGAGTCCTGTCTCTTACTCAGTGAGTGCTTACTGTTTTTCAATGAACAGTGCTAGATTGCAACTGAAAATGAGGATGGCCAAAACCACAAATTACTTCTAAAATTTGGGCTTCAGTCTTCCCAGGGATAAGTTGCTTCTACCAGATTTACTGAAATAACCCACAGATTCTTTTAGCTGTATTTACAGAAGTTGTGTTGCTGTAACCAACGGTGGGAACAGGATTTTCAATACCCTTGATGGTGTTTAAGATCCCTTTTCAATACTTAAAACTGTGGACATTGCTATGTCAGTTCACCCTTTCACCATTAACTTTTTAGAAAGGAAGATTTTAGTATCTTCGCTTTCCCCTTATAACTTTTGCTTCTACCAATAATTCTAATAAACAATCTTCCAGAACCTACCTATTCTCCAATATTTTCCTGCAAAACATCTCTACCACATTCAACCTCTATTGAAAGATTCTTTCAGGTCTTCTGTGTCCAGAGGGAAGCTAACAAAACATCATCCCCAACTTTGCTTCATTCCTTGATTCATGAGTACTTGGTTATAGCAGGATAGGAGCATTAAAAAAAAAAAAAAAAAACCAACCAAAAAAACAAAAAAACCANAAACACCAAAACCAAAACAAAAAATCAAACCTCAACAGGTACAAAATACTCCTACTACAGACACACTGACTGAAATCCATGGGACTTTGCCATTGGTTAAAATGGACAGAATTTCATATAGAGTTTAGTCACCCAAAACTCCTGTGATCATCTCAACACTAGTTAAGACATATGGTGCATTTATATAAAAGAACCTCCACAACAGTGGATTAGGTTTAGTTTCCTCAGAAACTGAAACATGGCCAAAAACTCCTTTGTAAGCACTACTACTTAAAAAGTGACTACCTTCTTTGCACTAATAGATTTGGAACTATCAAAATTTTTAGTGTGCTGCTTAAAAACTGTCAGAGTGACTTCAGTTGCTCATACTTCTCATTAGCTTAAACTAGAATAGAACATCATTAATGTTTCTGGTATTTTCTTTTAAACTTGTGTGAGAAATGAATGCATTCCAGCTCACAAAAGAATCCCAGCAATAAAACATTGCAGTTCATACAACTCTACAAGGTAATGACCTAGCAGAAGACTAATGCACATTTTGACTGCCAAAAGGGCCAGGCTGGCATGCTCATTTTTAAAAAGCCTCCCCAAGTATTACAAGATTAATTGCATTTTTCACTCCTTACTTAGCAAATGGGTGAATGGCAATCCCTCGAGGCTGGGAGATATCCTCCCAGATGATAATTTTTCTTTGCATTCCATTCAGATTGCTCCTTTCAATGCATGCCTTCCTGCAACACACAGAGCACTATTAGGTCCTCACTGCTATCTTTTTAATTACCTTCTCAGGCAGAATGTACTAAGATTTTTGCATCACTTTAGTTTAGCTGTAAGAAATAAATTTACAATGACAAGAAATTATCCTGCTGATGTGGGGAGTCTAGTTTTTTCATCTTGTTTTATCAACCAGTAATTCATGCTGTAGTCTCATTATCTGGTCCAGGGCATGATGATAAAATACCTGCTGCTCTGCAGAAAACAAGTTCTCCTTCTCTGGGCAAATAATGGGTTGGAAGTACAATCCCTAATGGACAAATATTAGCTCTAAAGGGAGTCAGGAGGAAAAACAGCTCTGAACTGAATGCCGTTATCAAATGTATAAAGAATTTTTTTAAATAGTACTTTTACACAGCATTTTTCATCCAGAAATCACTGATCATTTTACATATTACATCTACTTTGCAGAAGAGAACGAGGCTAAGGTTCTTGAGACAACTCATAAAATCTATGGCTGATTCAAGTACAGAATCTACATTGCCAGTCTTCCAATTCACCTATTTTCCAGAAAACTGATTTTATTGCTGCAATCTTCATCTTGCCAAACAAATATTAGCCTCTATCTGAAAGCAAGCCTACAGCCTTCCATACCTATCTGGACCTTCATGGAAAGACCACACAGAGATGTGTGGAGAAATATATTCCTGCAAATGTGGAATACAAACAAATGAATGCAGTGAGTGAAATGGAAGTTGCAGATTCAAATTCTCAGATTTGGTCTTACAGAGATAAACAGCATAATTTCCCATCTCACAAGAAACACTGGCATATTTATACAGGAGCACAATCATGTAGACAAGATTGTACCTAATAACAAGGAAGTGGACTAGCAGCATATTTATAAGGGAGAAGGAGTATGATCTGAACATTCAAAATTACTTTCTATTGACTAATAATGAAATATCATGACTGCTCTTCAAGGAGCCTTCATTATGTGTTTTGATCTGACACAGCCTTTTCACCAAAGATCATTTTGATTTCTCTCTGCATGTAAGTTTAGGTATCAGCTGAAATGTGAAGTCATATTATTATTTCCGTTCTATCAGAGATAAGTGACAAAGACTCTCAAATAGCTTAAGGAGGCATAGTTCTAGCTGCCAACAACACTGAATTCTGCTCAAGATGTACTCAACACAGTAATATTCTTTTTGTATATTTAAAGATATACCTATATATACATACACAAGTACAGTATATGTATATAAATAAGACCATAAACATATATATTCACATGCACATGTGCACATACATATATGTATATATGCAGTACATGCTTTAGATTCCTTGCAACTGAGTCCAAACCCTTGCTTCTTGGAAAGACAAGGATAAAAATACATAGCAGACTAAAAGTGAACTTCCTGCATTTCAGTTTTAAAGAACCTTCTAACTGTATATACTTGAGATTACAACTACCCAACCAGAATGAGAAGCACTACTGAATTAGAGTGATATCTCAGCTATTTCTGTATCACCAGTCATTTATTCCAAATACTTCATGGCATGCTTCAACATAAATGCACTGTGGAGTATGTACCCTCTGTCTGTCCAATACAATTTACGGTTAATCCAGTCCACAGCAAGGCCTTCGGGTGTATCTATAGCTTCATAAATAAGTTGTTCACGATTTGAGCCATCCAGATTAGCTCGTTCTATCCATTTCAAGGCAGTATGGGCGAAGTAAATCTGTAAATAAATAACAGACAAGGTGTGATTAGTTCCCATCTCATTTTCTACTCTACTTCCCTTGTCTAGTAGCTCCACTTGTAACACAACTTTTTTCATCTTGAAGGTTCCCTAAATTGCTTATTACAAAAAGCAGCACAGGTAACCTGTGATCCCTGATCAAATAAAAAGGCACTTATCCTTCAACCAGGATGACTTCTACAGGCAGCTTGTGCTTAGCTGTAAATCCTGTTGCCCTATATACAGCCTGCTGAATATCCTGTGGTTTTGTTTTAGTGAGCAGCTACCTCACATGAAGCACAGCTGAGGAAGCAAAAAGAAGCATGTTGTTATTTCACTGGCTGCTCATGTTATAAAGGGAGAAGCAGAGAGAAGAGGTGTGTGTCAAGGAGCTGGGAAGGGGGAAAGAAGTTATATAATTTGCTTCTATTTCTTTCCCTCTTTCAGCCTGCAATTATCTTAATTTTTTACCAGATGTCTATTCAGTAAGGCCTTATTATTCCCAGGAGAAGCTTCTTAGTTTTGGGTTGAAAAAAAAACTTCTCTGCTGGCAGGCAAACTAGGTTTGTGGTTTCCAAGGATGAGGAAAGAAAATTTGTCTTGTATTGAATACCCAGAGGGAGCCAAACACTGTATGGCAGAACCACATGAAAAACAGTGCTGAGGCTTTCTTTGGAAATGGTAACAGCAAAACAAATAACTTCATTTTGATGCTAACCACGAGGTCAAAAAAAACAGGAGGGAGCCTGCAGCATTAAACTAGCTACTTCAATATCATGGGAGCACAAAGGGATTCTCCCTCGTGACTCAGCTCTGTGCTGATCAGACCAAGCTGCCACAGCCTGGTGGGCGCCCTGCATGTCCCCTCACATCTGTACTGCCCACCCCAATGCCACACCAAGCTCCCCAGAGGAGGGGACCGCAGGTGCACACCCAGTGTCACCAGCGCAGCTGATTTACATTTGGCACAGCACAGAACAACTGCTAGTTCTCCAGCAGGGCCCTATTTCAGGAGCAAGAGGCAATGTTCCAGAAGTGCCTGAAATGCTCCTCCTGTAAGTGCAGATCTGGTAACATTCACATTTGTTTAGTTGGGCCTTGAGATGCTTCTAACAATTTTAATGAGCTCATCATCAGCTTTCATTCAATTTATCAATCACACGACAGTTCTTTGAAATTGAAATCATGCCTGTAGTGAATTTAGAAATCCAAATTCTCTGTGAATTATCATTGTCAATGTACAAAGCACATTCAATAGGTAAGTAAAGGATGAAACTCTTCAACTACTCTTTGCCTGCCTGTACCAGTTGTGCTCCTAGACAGGCAACAGAACAACGAGCAGCAGAACCTCTAATCCAGATCACTGACAGCAGAAAGGTTAAGGCACATGAAAGCTCAATCCATTTGTCCTTGTAACACTTCAAAATCCTCTCATTTTTAATGCCTTACCTTATTTTCCACCGGGTCAGAGTCCAGTGCTAAGACTATTCCCATCTGCCAGTCAAGTAAACTTGTATAATCTGTTCCATCAAAACTGATCTGACGGATATCTTGGCCATTTGCAAATAACAAAAATGGCTTAGGACCTGTTGAAAATGTGCCACTATGTTAATTATACTAGATTCAAAGTGATCTCTAACTTGCATTACTACCTAGAGTTGCAAGTAAGTAATGGTAAAAGACAAAATGAGGAGCAAAAACACAAAGAAATTACAGCAATTTTCCTATGTTCCACTTACCTCAGAAATTAAAGATAAATGTGAATATAAGTTTTCAGCATCAGCCTCAAAATTTTTGGTAAAGATAATCACTACTTCCACTGTGTTTCACGCAAGTGACCTAGTATCAAAACAATCATGTCTCTGCATTTCACAGCATCACCATAAATTTCAGAACACTTGACTTTTGCATATGAGAAGTCTTTCACACTGAAAGCAAGAAAAATGCTGTCCTCCAAAACACACAACTTTTCCCTTATTCCTGAAAAAAATCACAAACTTCTCTTCCCTCCTTACCAGGATCTGTTCTTTTCTCAGAAGGAACGGAAAGGTCTGGAATGCAAACATGCATATCAAATACCTGGGGCCAGTGGGGAACAAACAGACTATTCCCTACCCTGTTCTCTAAATGTAGGGACCTCAACCCCAGTTCTGAAGCACTGGGCAGAAACTATGCTCACATTTATATGATGAATGCAGTGCCTGCATACTGGTTTTTGTATGGGAGTATGGGAGTACTGCAGTATGGGAGCCCAGAGCAAAACGTTGAAGTTGGATTACCAACTGAGCCTTTTGTGGGGGAGGCTGAACCATACTGGTGCTTGTTCTGGTTTATTTCTAAAATAGATTATCTTTCCTAGTAATTAATATTTCTCAAGTTTCACAAGTAACCTAAAACCAGTACAAAAGGGATCCCAGTTGTGCCATCCACTTTAAAGGACTCAAAAATGTTTTTGCTTTTATTAACAGAAATGTGCAGGCATATCAAGACACTGACCTATAGCTGTGCAGTGCCTTCTGTTTCGCTGAAGCTTATATCCAGGAAAACAAGCACACTCCCAGGAGGATGGGCTTAAAGAAGAGCATATCTGACTGCAGCCGCCATTATCTGGAGATGTACAACCTTAAACAGAGCATTTGTAAAATTTTATTGTGCCGTTCTAAAAAAAAATAAAATACAACAAAATCAGAGGTATAAGAAAATTATTCACTCTGCTCTGGATTTCTACAGTACAAATCATCCCAGTGAGTGGTAGATTTACCAAAAGGCCTCCTGCTGAAAGGAGAAGCCCAGTGAAGTGAAAACAAAGTAGTAGTAACTTGTTCCAGAGCTTTTCCTGAAAATTTACAAGACAAGATAAGGAGTGGGAAGGTGGGACACATGAAGAGAGAAATCTTCCATGTGTTCATTGTTTCAGGTAACTCTTCTCCCATGCAAATCTCATCCCATCTACAACAGAGTAATAAATTTTATCAGACTTTGCACTCCATGCAAAGAAACAGCAAATTAACGCAATTCTTTCCCCAGAAGTTGATTAGCCTAGAATGACAAATTCATACATTCTAATACAACAAACCAAGATGTCACATAAAAGGAAACTATTATTATTCTTTCTATTATATTCTCAATGCCAACCTGAGCTTCCTCAGTGGACAGTTCCTATCAAAACAGCAATAATGACTGAATTCATGTATGCAGTACAGACGACAATACAAAAGGGATTAAAAGGGAAAGGGGATTTCTTCAAGGCATAAGGCTGGCAATAATGGAGCTATCTTGATCTCTAACACTGAAAAGATACAGTTGAAAAAATACAGTCCCCTGAATATAGAAAATTGCTCAAATGGGGAATGACTGATTAGCAAAGGTAGCTTCAAGTATTCTGACTATAAAAATTCCATTTTGGGGTAAGTAAGAGAGACTCCGAACCTGGGCTGCATGATGTCAATAAAGCCATCTTCAGATTTCACCCCAACCTTAATTTTGTACATATATTTTCCCTCAAATATAAATTTTAGATGTCACTTGCAACAAAAATCTGAAGCAGGCCTTGATCTGTGCTGATAAAAAAAGAATTTGGCCTTCAAACTTTGGATATTATTGCTAATAGAAATCTATTAAAAAATGAAGATGAATATTGTTCATGTCAGCACTCATAAGACCTGACATTCTATTGCCTTCTATTTCATACAATCATTTACAGCTGTGCAAAAAGAGTGTAAAATGCCTTCATTCACTTCTGGCTCTCAGTGACAAGAATAAACAGAGTTTGGGAGTCACTAGAGCTAGAAAAATGTTACTTACCCGTGCATGCTTTGCCATCTACTTTGAGTACAGATCCTTCTGGGCAAAAGCAAACAGGTCCTTTAGATGTTTGAAGACAACCATAACTACATCCAGTGTCATTACTTGTACAGGAAATTAGCTCTACAGTAATTTAAAGAGGAAAAAAAAGTCTTAAATGATGATAAATTTTTTTAGAAACCCCAAAAAGAGATGTTAACACTTTCTTAAATAACAAAACAAGAAGGAAAAAAAGAAAGAAAAATTATATATATAAACAAAATTGTGATGCTGAGAGTACAATACCTCTGCTTCCTTCTGAGGTTTGTTTTGCTTTGTTTCTGTTTTTTTCCACACTCTCTCCTAATTATAGCACAGGAGAAAGTCAGAATTGCTGAGTCCTGAAGCCATTATACTTATCAGCCTTAAATTTTCCAAAATTCTATGAAGACGTGTTGTCAAAATAGAAGTAATTCTGAAAACTTTCTTTCTTATATTTCATCAAAAATAGATCAGGTTTTGAAAAATACAGGGAGTTTATATTTATAAATATACTTGTACTTTTTATAAAATGAAGAGAATGAGGAAAAACTACTTTCCTATTACTCCAAGTATAACAGAGCTAGAACCAATGAAAACAGGAGATGACCCTTCCTGAAACAAAACTATGTTCCTTAGTGTCAATTTTAGAAGCTGTAAGGGCAAAACCATCTGAGGACCTGACAATAGCTTTCCTTTACTTTTCATTAGAATTGTTGCAGTGCCAACAATATTTTTAGTATTTCTTTAATGCAGTTTCATAGGATATGCTCCTTCCACCTTTTGTATTGCAGTATCCATCTCTTTATCCCAAATCTAGTGCCCTATGGCAATACCCACTGGAAGACTGCAATGAATGCAAGTTTCCCAGAGCTGCTTCTTTGAATCAGCTGCATACACTGGCTTAAGTGGTGCATAGCTGTTGCAAATATTGCTTCTCCAGGGCAACCACAATCTGGACTTGATTTTTATAAATGCTTAAGCACAATCTCTCTCTTTTAAGTTGTGTGGTTGGTGATACAGCTGCCTTGTTCTGTGGTAGTTAAGGAGTTAACACTGTACATGCTGCATCAGTAGCTTGTGTTAGAAAAACTATCTAATTTGAGCCACTCAAACCAAGGCATATAGTTCAAGCTGGTCCTCCAAAGCAGGACTGCACTGCACAGTGTCTAAGTGTTCATTTGGACAAAAAAGGATATACCACCTCCCAGTAGCCTCTGGCTGCAGCATTCTCACAGGTCTTCTGTCACAGCTGTCTGCCTGCTGCAGCTGCCACACACGCCCTGAGCTCCCACATTTGGGCCAATGAAACCTGCTCCTGGCTCCCTCTTAATAGAGATGAAGAAGTGATTCTTGGAGATATGAAATAGATTGACTGCTAGAGTAGTGATATTTAATACACCTTAGATCATGATCTTGCCACGATTCAGACTGAACTCATTGATGTGCAATGTGTTCTAGACTTTAGAAAGGTTTAATTCATTTGTAGGCTGAATATACACATTTAATTCCTTTAATGTCATACACATTAGCAGTGCTATCAGCCCTTATCTGAAAAGAAAAAAGGTGATGCTATAAGCTGCTCTTTCAGAAACTAGGCAAATTCTTATGCAGGATAGCCACAGTGAGTCAAATTCAGGGACAACAATTAAAAAGGTATAACTGCTTATCCACCTGGAATGTGTCACAGAGCCTAATCTGAGCAAAGAGGTCTCTCTGGAGACCCGACTTTTCAATTTTTTTTCTGCTGAAGAGGCCTATATGATTACTCACGTGTAACTTACACTTTCTTAAACATGACATCTGAAATTGGTTCACTCAGTTTAAGCTGATCTTACTTACATAATAAGGGATTGGAAGTGAGCAACGCAACACACAAAACTTTCAGCAGTTCCAGTGTTACATGAGGACTCTCTCCAACATGATACCCCATGCGTTTGTGTATTACAGCTCCTTACCATGACATGTTTTCCTATCAGGTAGCAGAACAAAACCTCTTGGGCAGGTGCAGTAATAGGAACCAGGGGTGTTCACACAGCCCAAAGTACAGCCATGATTCCAGAAGCCACATTCATTAATATCTGACAAAAGAAACACTTGTCGTATCAGAATAACACCAACGAGTGTTGGGGAATAGATTAATGAAACTGTAAGAAGTATGTGTTGCATTCATTTCACAAAAATATGCTTTTCCTAATAAATTAATTAAAAAGTAAGTTTGCAGACCTCATTCAATCAGCATTAAAAAACTTTGAGCAAAATGTACTTAGGCTGCATGTGTCCAGCACAGTTGCCTAGAGGACTTTCAAAAATATGCCCTTCCATACAGATTTCAGTGCCATTTAAATCCTGTGTACATCAGCAAAATTATATTAGACACCTTCTTCAGACAAAAATTCCTTTAAAAAATTTGGCTTCAACATGACTTCAATAGAAATCTTAAAACACAGAAGTGTATTAGAAGTCAAAATCCAGAAAGCAATCCTGATGAATTTCCTGAGAACTGGAATGTTGCTGCTAAGGCAAGTTTGTAAATCCTGTAGGATAGGAATTTTGGTGCCTTTGTCTTACAAAATCTGGTCATGTAGTGAAAAAGATGCTTCAAAAAGTATTATTTTGTCTATTATTAATAGTTATGTCACATTTTTAATAAAATAATCCAGGTTCAAACATTTAGAAGTATGTTAAGAATTTCTGTCTTATTTGAAAGTAGTACTAATCTTGTTGCAGGATTGTTCAATGTTTTACCTTTGGTGATACATTTGTTTTAATTTTTATTTCAAAATTAAAGTAGCATATGTAAGCATGGCTACTTATCTGAAGCTCCTTTGCCTACTCAGGCTAAGACCAAAATGTCTCACAAGAATGGCACCTGTTCATAGATCTCATTTTAGACTATTTCAGAACCTGGAAGGACACAAAAGTTAAATGGCACAACTAGAATTTTCAGAAGCTCTTAGTGTTTTTTCGTACTCAAAATAATCAGTAAAAGAACAGAAGAATTTTTTTTACTGTAATGGAATAAAGCTGATGAGAGATTCACGTATTACCTTCACAAAACTGTTTATTTCTACTTAAAATAAAGCCACTAGAACATTTACACCGATGAGTCCTAGAATCTGGCCTGCAGATTCTTTTTCTGCACTTTTCTTTGTTCAGATCACAGGTTCCTTTTTCTGGAAGAACAAATACAGTGTAAGTGTATGGAGTTCTTATCATATCAACCTTCAAGTAGAATGAGATCAGAGATATATTTTCTTCTCAACATCTGCTTATTCAACCCAAGGAATGTCTCATTAATAGAAAATAACTTCTATTATTTCCCATCGGTAAAATCAGGCCAAAAAATCACTGTGAAAATGATAGTACTTAGGAGACTAAGAGTAGGTCTGTGCAGATGATCATTGCCAGCTCCATGCAGCACAAGCAAATCTAGAGAGAGCCTGAAGTAAGGGATGGCTTGGTTTGGGTGCATACCTATAGTCACTATGGAAGAGAAAACTGTGTACCAGGTTTCATATGCCACCAGTCCTGCACAGTAGTAAAACACTCAGAAATAGGAGAATGAGAGAGAGAGAGCACACATGCAAAAAAAGAGAGAGCAGAAAGATTTTTCAAAGACAGATAGCATATGAAGACTGGGAATTATTACTGCATTATTACTCACATTATTTAACAAAAAGAATAGCTGGACAGATAATAATTCATTTGGACAAAAACTAGGAGCAGAGTCTAGAGAATCTTTGTACTGTAGTGGATCTATTACAAATACAAATTATATGCTGAACTCGCTTAAAACTCAGAATCTTTCTGATGTCCAAAAAGAAATGCTCAAAGTTTCTTCAAAGCAAGGAGAAAAAAGTACCCAACAGATCCCCATAAGCCTTCTGACTTCTGCTTCACAGAAAAAAGCTGCTCAAGTTCCTTTTTCATGGGAAGGAAATGTACTGAATATCATTAATATGTTAGAAAAGATACTTTAAAGAATTCCAGAGGCAGTTTTCAAGACTTTAAGGCAATTAAGATATTTTATGAGCCATTAATAAAAGTGTGATATTGCCTTACAAAGTTGTTACGTGGGGTTGCAGCAAACCCATAACTGAATTACTGCTCTTCTTTGTACTTATTGCCCCTGACCAATCAAGGAAAGTTGTTTGAAAGGGAAAGAGAAGAGGGGACATGAGGAAATTAAGTAGCAAAGTAAATAATTAAAATTCCAGTAAAAATAAAATCATGTCAGTTTCGCACTTCTCATCTGTTCCCTTTTAATCTGAAGGAACACACTATTCATCTGCTTTAAAGAAGGCTTGATAATTCACAGCTGACACTACGCTGCAACATACATTTTCTTAGCTTGTACAGAGCATCCAATTAGTCTAGGTATGCTTTTATCTCCAGGTTTCTCTGTTGTAAGATCAGCTATAAATCTCATTTGAACTCCAGGCTCATTAGTCCTTCTTTCATCCCCTTTCTTGCACTGGATAAGCCAAGCAATGTACATATAAAGTCCAAAAGGTTCATCTGGATTCAGCCTGTTAAGCTTCTTTCTACTCCATCACTTCCCAGACATTTTTACAAGAAGTATTTGGAATTTAAAGAAAAGGCTACTGCTGACAACACTTACTGTCATACAAAAATTTTAAAAACATGTTGGAAATATAGGGGTATATACTGCAAGGCATTCAAAAACACTGGCATATATATTTTATATATATATGGTTTATATATTAATAGAATTCCACTTTTTCCAGTGGAAACATAAACACTGGAAAGCAGAATGCTCTGTGAAAGAAGTGGAGTTAATCTTCTGAGAGAAAAATAAAAGCTAAGTACCCACAGTCAATTCAAATTTTCAATGAAATTACACTGCACATTCTTGTGGAGAAGACGTGTAATACATGAAGAGTCCCTGAGATTCAAGAGATCACTATGATGAACTGTCTTTCTCAATCATTGTCTCTTCCCCTCCATCTTCATGTGTATGTAGATATTGTGACAGACACCCAAGCAGAGTTCATAAGACCTTCCGAATCTCAGTGTAACAGCCCTGAGATGTGTGGACATGCACATGTCTGCACCACAAACATATCCTGCCCTAGTTACTCTGTGTGAGAGCACCAAATGTGTCAGTCAAAAAAATTGCTTCCATTTGCCAGGATGACTATTGTCCTCAAAGTAAGCATGCATCAGATACTGTCTCTGAATAGAAGCTGCCTGTCTTTACAAGTCTAAGCTTGATTTCCAGTAACACTTTATCTTCTGCATCTCAACAGCTCTGCACTGAAAACAAAGAATTTGAAAGGGAAAGTTCTTTTGATGGTTTTGATTTTCTCACTCAGATCGGTCTTCAAAAAGGAGAGATGGCATGGTACCATTTGAAGCTGTTGGCTGGCATACAGAAAGACAAAGCCTATTTTATAGTAGATATTTAGAAACAGTTCAAGAGAGATATTAAAGATTTCATTTTTTCTCATACAAACAAAAACAGACACTACATTCTCCTTGTGTCTTTATATCACTTCCTATATTCCTAGGAACCCATGGCCATCTTTCCTTGGGAGTTCTGCAACTGTTGCTCAACACACAAATGCCTCTATGCTGTTTTGTCAGTTGCTCTTATCCAAGCAAAACTGGTGAAAAAGCTATTTCATTAAAGTAAGAATGCTGTCTGCTTTCCAGAGACCAGAGAACAAGACATTATTTCCCCTGGGTATCCCTCACTTCCTAGTGCCTCGGAAGGAAACCTCATGGAAACTATGCTATTAATAGTCACCTACCTTCATTTTTGGATCCTCAGTGAAAGGCAGCAAGATGATCAACTCACACTGTGGGCTGCAACCGATACCAATCAAAGAGACTTGAGGCTCTTATTCTACAGATATTATGGCAGCTTCAAGTCTTTCTAACACAGGCTGACTCTTAGTCGAGCTATTTCACAGCAAAGCTGAGACATCCACAGTATCACTTTTAGGACACACTTTGTGCTTAAAATCCTTCAACACCATAATAATCAGAGATGTTTACATGCACATTATACTAAAACTTCCAGAATGAATCAGACATTTGATAAGATAATGTAGATGGAGGATTCAAAAGCTGTATGCTTTGTACGTTTAGCAGGAAAGTATAAAAGAACCTTTGTCTAAACAAAGGGATGAGAAGGAGAAAGTGCCATTTATCTGGATGTGTATTTAGATCAATGAAATGAGCAGTTCATGCTCAGCACACCTCTAGCCTGATACTTAGCTGGACTTACACACACCAAGTGGAACTGTGGATTACTGAAGTTAAAGGAACTTCCCTTTAGTTCAGCGAGGTTTGGAATTTTGCCAAAGAAAATTATTACTGTAGAGAATCAGCATGATACTATCAGTATGATTCTGTAGAGAATGTATGACATTAGTATTCTCACACATACAACTGTATTATTACATTTTACTTACCCAAATCATGAAAGTCAGTTTTTACACCTGGTTGTTTAAATGGATGTACTACTTTTATCTCCACTGGAGGAAAAAATGATGGCTTCAGGCTAATTGTGACTAAGACTTTTCCAGTATATTTGTTGGCTCTCCATATCATGCCAGATTTCAAGTCTGAGTAGTACAGGTGCTCAGCAAAGAGAGACATGCCAAGCAATTGATGTCTACAAGAGAAGATAAAACAAAGTGGCACTTTACCTGATCCCTATATATTTACTCAAACATTTTATGAGCGTCTAGTTTAGTCAAGTTCACTGTAAATTACCTTTCTTTTTATTCTTATAGATATATAAGAATATATATATATATATCATATTCTCTTATTCTCTTTTATCATTTTCTCACTTTGCTTTTGGCAAAATGTCCCTATTGCATGTGCCAATCCAGCCATACTGACACTGCAGTAATATAGAGTAACCTTTTCTCCTCATTGAACATATGACCAACAGAGAGCATCCGTGCCCCTGCACACCATGAAGACCAAAAGTACATGGGTCTAACAGCCCCCTCAGCCATGCTTAGCCCCAGATTTGGGAATCAGAGTGGGGCAATTCTCTTTGATAGGACAGTTTTCAACACATCAGTTGATGCTTGCTGGACAGCCTGAGCACAGAGCCAAGCCTTCCCACCCAGCAGGTAAGGATGACAACAGGCTTAGAGGAGGAAGGGAAAGACCTGATCTAGTTCAGTCTCTTGAGCACAGCTCAGACACCTGAACTCACCCCCTGTGACCTTGGATAAATAATTTAATCTCTCCTTTTGGCTCCTCTATGTGCAGAAAAAGGCCACTAGTAAACATTCAGAGAGGATTTCTAGGGATTAAGTAGTTATCATTTGCTAAAAGCTTGGAAGGTGGAGAGTACTGAGTGTCACTGTTATCTTCATAACAGCGACATTTTACCATTTTCCTATCATTAATTTTAGATTTACAGTTACAGGCCGTTTCCACTATGCTTTATACTTCTCATGTTATGAACTGACACAGTAAAAGGGAGAATGAGGAAGAGAGCTTAATGGCATCCCTGAAGTGAGCATTTTATTTCTGACAAGCTGAGAAAAGCTCACCGGACAGAATTTTTGAGCAAACGAACAGCTCCGCCATCATAGTCACTTGATCCAATATGGGAAATCTCTTTCCAGTGGTCATGTTGGATCCAGTAGAGCCTTGTGTCAACCAAATCTAGTGAGATGGCCTTTATTTTTTTTGCGGTTCTTAAAACATTTGTTGTATCCCTTCCACTGAGGGACACTCGGTGTATGCTGGAAATTGTACCATCCGAAGACCAAAATAACAGCCTGCAGGCAAGAGAGGCATGTTAAGAAAACAAAGCAAAGCAAAAAAACACATAACTTCACAACTAACAAACATACATTTGCAAAACCACATCACTGCTACACACTCCCTGTTTAGTTGCTCTTGTATACAAGATTTCTCAGTGTGGTACTAGAACTACTAGTACTACCAGAGACACTAGATGTTTCTCACATGTAGGTCAAGCAGGAATCAGCCCAGCTTACCCATGAAGCACTAATGTCTGTCTCTCTGCTTTGTTCAGCCATGCAGTCAGACAAAGAAACCGGAACAATCTCTCAAATCTATGAGGCACTCCTGCAAACCTGAAGAAAGGCGGATCTATGAGGCAGATCTGCACTGCCTTCTGCCTCTGGGAAGGAACCTATCTCCAGAACTTCTAGATGAACACACCCCTTCATTGCTTAACTTAAAAACACCATTTCTATTATTGTTCTCATTTCTATCTTCCTGCTGGTTATAGCAGCCAGACTATGCTGTCATTAAATTAAGACACAGTCAGAATGCAGATCCAATATTCAAGAAAGTTATGCACTGAAGCTACTTGTATGTCAAGATATTCATGGATTAGAACCCAGATTTACTGACGTGATTTAGGATAACAGCAGTTCTTCCAAAACAACAGGTTATCCCTAATTCACGTGTATTTTATTTTTTAATGATTGGGTCTAGATTCTTTCCTTGGGTTTCTTATGGACAAAAATTCCAAGAAGCATCTTTCTTTTGACCTATCATCATAAAATTGCAGGATTTATACATACTAAAAAATATAGCATAAAACAACCTTTACTGTGTTTACATTAATAATTTGTTAAAGAACCCCAAATGCATTAGATGTCAGTGGCAAAGGACTATAGTAAACCAGTAAGAACCAGCCTCTGCCTCACAGTTTTTCCTCACTGTTACACAGTCTATAGTAATCATAGGTATTACTGCATAGGCAAAAACATGTTTCCAGAAGGACGGCCCAATTTAATTGTGCCATTTTTGAACCATTTATTAATACTTGTTTGCCTTTCTCTAGCACCTGTTATTTGAGAAATGTCACTACTCTGAAAGTTTGGACAAATGTGAGCATTCACTTTTTACAGACAAGGAAACTAAGAAACCAAGGAAGTATAGTCTGTATGCACAGCTTTTGCAAATCAGTGTAGGGGTGGAATATGGCATGAACAAACAGAAAGACAGAAGAAAAATTAAGGATTGAAAACAGTTTCAGAAATTACAGCCTTTACTATATTTGTCCTCTATTTTTCTTTAGACTTAATCCCTATTTTTTTGACATTTCTAAACACCATTAAAAATTTAAGGCAGTCTACAGCAAGTTATATTATTGCTCCTAAAAAACATCCTATCTCTGCTCATATCAAGACACAGATTTCAAGATAAACTTGAACTTAGGATATCTCATCAACCTTCATTACTTAAGAACTGTACATGTTTGGAAAAAGACATTGTTAATGTCAGATTTAGTCCATATTTATGCCTGTGTATGTAAACATACTGGGGGTTTTCTTTCACTTCACATTAAAAATAGAGGCCTCAAAAGTTTTCATACAAGCAAATTGCCATAGGGCACAAAAATCATGTCAGACTTCTTGGAGTCTACTGTCTTTACCATTTATTACTGACTTACTGGTCTCCCTATAAGCACATGAGTACAGCTTTTATGTGCAGTGAATCACACCTAGGTGAATATCCACACTTGAGTCTCCCCAAACTTTCACATATATTCAGCAAATACATCCCTATAATGCCATTTGTAACATGTTTCAATGGCATTTGAGAATGCGTTTGAGGAATTGTGAATATTTCCAAGATTGATAAACACTACATTAAAAAATAAATCAGGGGGGAAAAATACACACGCTGATGTCCAGACCTTAAATCTCACTCAAATGGCAAGACTCTGAAGAATATTAGCAATGCTATTATCATCAGAACATAGTTTTATGTACAAATCTACTAGGAAAGAACACATAAGATTTAGTATTAAAATAGTTTCACACACTGATGCAAATGAAAAATAGCATTAAAAACATGCTTTTGCTGTACAAAACAGAAGCATCTCAAAGTCTCCTCACGCTTTTATTTTTGCAACTTTAATGTAAGAGGTTTATGTGTAAAGAGAAATAAGCCTGAGGAGGCCACTGTGACAATTCATATTGATAACCTTTGAGGAGCCAGGTCTCTCATGTGAGAGCAGTTCTCAATGTAAATGACGAAGCTGAAAGAAGCATCTTTATGAAGGCCAAAAGGCCAAACTACTAGTGACACTAAGTAGCAACAGTAGACTGAGAACCAATATTCAGAGCATATGATAAAAAGACAAGTGAAATGGGAGCAAAACTCCAAGTTTAGACCTTTTTTTCAGAAAACACACCAATTTATATTCTAAATATGCCAGGTTTGGATCTCAAGGGATTCCAAGCATTTGCAGATACCATTTCACTTGCTTCTCCAATACTGCTTTCCTGCATAGAATCTTATCTGTCTTTGAGAAAGGACCAGCAATGCCCCTTTTCCCTCAATTCTGCTTAATGACCCTTGCCCTGAAAAATAAAAGTTCTCTCTACAATGGTGGGATTCCTTTGTCTTCTGCCTATGCCCTGCAGCTCTGGAGAAAGGTAAAATGCTCCTGCCTTGACTTGCTTGTACCCTTGTGGCGGGGAGGGAGCTTTCGCGAGAAGCTGAGGTGAATAAAAGGGTTGGCAATTTGGCTTTCACTCCACTCTTGTTCCGGGAAATGCAACTGCGGTGCTGCCTCTTTGTTCTGGGAGCGTCCCGCCGCTCGGACCTGCCCAGCTCCCAGAGCCCAGCCGGTGCCTGTTGTCCCCGCTCCCGGCTCACCAGCTTTGACCACGCCTGACCTGCAGTACACCTGGGGAAACCCTGCACCCCTGCCACCACTGTCCCCATTGCAGACAGAGAGCTCCCTGTCCGTGCCTGTCCCTGCCCGGAGCCAGTCCTCCTCGCACCTCCCATTGTCCATGACTTTTCATATTGGACAGGAGTCTCACCCGTCCCAGCTGCAAACTTCTGTTATAGTTTGGCCGTTGTTTTATTCTGTGTTATTCTCTATTTTTCAGTAAAGAGCTGTTGTTCCTTTTTCTACATTTCGCTTGAAAGTCTCATGATTTCAAAGTTGCAAAAATTTGGAGGGCGTAATGGTTTTTTTTCTAGTCTGGAAAGGTCCTGCCTTCCTTGGCAGACATTGCCTTAAACCAAGACAGTCTCTTATATGCTTATTTGTCTTTTACCCTCTTTTGTCAAAGTTGAAGCAGGTATTAGACTGTAGATAATACACTGGACACAGACTAGACAGAAGTCATGTGTCCTGGAGACACCAGTGGTACAGCCAGGAGCAGTCTGAGCAGCCTTAAGAAGGATTACAGAGCCCTGGAAGTGGTGGTAAAGGTCTCTGCACTGCAGGTAGTATTTTCATCAAACCTCACAGTCAAAGGGAGGGTTGAGAGAAGGTCAGTTGAATCTGGAGAATCAACAACAGGATGGGTGACAAAGCCAGGGGTTTGGCTACTTAGACCATGGGATTTGCTTTGAGAAACCTGATCTACTGGGCACTGAGGGCATCCATCTGTCAGAGAAAGGGAAGGAAATCTTTGGTCCTAGTCTTGCCAAGGTGGTGAAGAGGGCTTTATAGTAAAGTTGCCAGAGGGCAGAAACTTCAATTCATCCCATTTCTACTGTTTCTATGCCAGTCAGCAAGAGGTCCCCAGAACTATCACAGGTCAGCAGGAGAGCACCTGAAGGGCATCACAAAGAAATTCCAGACAGTAAATTAACTTCAGCAGGGCCCAAATTTAAATGCCTCTCTGCAAAAACACATAGCCTGGGGAGTAAACAAGAGGCATCAGAGATGTACACATGCCTGAAAGGCTGTGATATTGGCATCATGGAGATAAGGTGGGATGGCTCCTATGACTGGAGTATTGGAATGCAAGGATACAGGCTCTTCAGGAAGGGCAGGCAGGGGAGACTGACTCTGTGTCAGGGACCAGCTGGAGTGCATGCAGCTCTGCTTGGAGATGGATGAGGAGCCAACAGAGGGCTTATGGGTCAGGATTAAAAGGCGTAGAGGGTTAGGTGACATTATGGTGATGGTCTGCTACAAGCTACCTGCCAGGAAGACTGAGTGGATGAGATAGTCTGTAGATAGATAGGAGCAGCCCATCTGGTTCACAAGGTTCACAAGGCCTGGTCATCACAGAGGACTTCAACCTCCCCAGTGTCTGTTGGAGGGACAACACAGCAAGGCATAAGCAATCCAGGCAGTTCCTGGAATATATTGATGATAACTTCCTTCTCCAAGGGATAGAGGAGGAGGAGGAAGAGTGCCCTATGTCATCTACCTGAATGTGTGCAAAGCATTTGACACTATCCAGTATGATATCCTTGTCTCTAAATTGGAAAGACATATATTTGATGGGTGGAACACTCAGTCAATAAGGAATTGGGTGAATGGTCACATGCAAAGAGCTGTGGTCAATGGCTCAATGTCCAAGGCAAGACCGGTGATGAGTGGTGTCCCTCAGGGGTCGGTATTGGGACTGGCACTGTTTAACATCTTTGTTGGTGTCATGGACCGTGGGATCAAGTACACCCTCAGACAGTTTGCTGATGACATAAAGCTGTGTGACATGGTCAACACGCTGGAGGGAAGGGATGCCATCCAGAGAGACCTTGCCAGGCTTGAGAGGTGATCTTGCGCAAACTTCATGAAGTTCAACAAGACCAAGTGCAAGGTCTTGCAGATGGGTCAGGGCAATCCCAAGCGCAAACACAGTCTGGGCAGAGAACGGGTAGAGAGAAGCCCTAAGGAGAAGGACTTAGAGGTGTTGCAGATGAGAAGTTGGACATGACTCAGCAATGGGCACTTACAGCCCTGAAAGCAAATCATGTTCTGGGCTGCATCAAAAGAAGCATGTCAAGGAGGTTGAGGGAGGTGATTCTTTCCCTCTACTCTGCTCTTGTGAGAACTCATAGACCTGAACCCAGAGGAGGGCCACAAAGATGACGAAAGGGATAATCAGGAGTGTCTTATGAAGAAAGGCTGAGAGATTTGGGATTGTTCAGCCTGGAAAAGAGAAAGCTCCAGGGAAACCTTATAGCAGCCTTCCAGTACCTAGAGGTGACTTACAGGAAAGCTGGAGAAGGACTTCTTGCAAGGAAACTTAGTGACAGGACAAGGAAGAATGGCTTTAAACTGAAAGAAGGTGGTTTTAGATTGAATATGGGGAAGAAATTCTTTACTAAGAGTGTGGTGAGGCAGTGGAACAGGTTGCCCAGAGAAGTTGTGGATATCTCGTCCCTGGAAGTGTTCAAGACCTGGTTGGATAGGATTTTGAGCAACCTGGTCTAGTGGAAGGCTTCCCTGGCCATGGCAGGGGGGTTGAACTTCTTTCCAATCCATTTCTGTGATTCCATGAAACTGCAATCATAGTACCTTACATATTTCGAGTCTATTTCAATGAAATTACTAACCCATTTAAAATTACCTTTGTTCAGCATCAATGATAATCCTTGTGGGATAGCCAACATCTCTTAGAAGAACTCGGCGTTTCTTTCCATTCATGTCTGTCACTTCTATGGTTCCTTTCTGTCTATTGGCCCAGAGAATGTCTTGATTTATCCAGTCAATAGCAAATCCTGAAATGCCTTTGTCTACGTAACATAGTCTCTTTAAAAAAAAAAAAAGAGTTGACAACAAGAGGCATCCTAATGGTTACTTCAAACTTGGCTCTCATTATAGGGGATAGAATGCCAGACCGAAACTTCCTATTTCATTCCTTTGCCTGCTTTGTTTTCTTTTAGACCTGTAGTTATTTCTCTTTCTTATTCTTTCATCACTTTCCTTTGGTCTTTGTACTTACACATACGTCCCTTGAATTGAGTGACCCCCTGCAAAAGAAGAAACTGTTCTGCACAAGAAAACACACTGGACTAATCTTTTACCTACAACTTTTTGCATTTGACATGCTATGAAGTACCCAGATCTGTACTCTTACAGATGAAATACTTCTTAACACACTCTTGCTGGTCCTCGATCCTTAAAAGTCTGTGAAAACACATCAGTGAGGACTCTGCATGGATACACAAACACCAACAATCTCTCCCAAACAAAAGAAGGCCTTCACAGCATTAAAGTTCAGGCACAACAGCCTGTCTGCCCTTCTTAATCAGCCAGATGCAATGAACTGCACAGCGTTTTCTGAACAAAGAACGAAGTGCCAAAAGAAGCATTTACGTAACCATAGGAACCAATAAAAGGTTTGAGGAAAAAAAATTAGTAGGAATTGAGGCACATTCTTGTCATAGCATTTGTGTCAGTTTATGTTACAATAATCTGGAAGACAAAGTTCCATAAAGCCAGAGATTAATTTAAAACTGATAGAAACATTAATGTCTACAAAGCCTTAGTTTGTCTGAAATTCCTCTCCTTCATTTTAACTCCTTTCCACAGAAAATACTGAATGTAATAAATGTGAGTGCCAGTAAAACAGCCTAGATTCAGAATCAGAACTATTACAACAGCAAAAATAAAGTGCTAATCAATGAACAGTAAAGGCAGAATTGTACCTAAAGAGCAGGTGGTTTCCACAGAGGGTTTTACGCCCGTTTACTTGGAGAATTCCAGAGAACTGATTACTCTACCTCTCGTTTTGTGCCATTCAGGTGAATTCTTTGAAGTAGTCTCCTTTCAGAGTCTACCCAATACACTTTCTCTTCCATATAATGAAAATCCATAAGCGTTGATGGACCAGTATCAGCAACCAATCTTTCATGATTGGTCCCTTCAGTGTCAATTCTAATGATGGAATTTCCATGGCTAAAAAGTAGGAATGGTGCAGGATCTGATGTGAAGAAAACAAAGAGAGACCAATTAGTTGATAAAAATTGCATTTTCACTGCATTAAGTTATCGTCAGTAATATACTAGTCAAAGAGAAAGTCTGAGATCTAACTATCTCATATTTTAATAATAACTTTCTAGGAATACTACAGAGAACCAGCAAGATATAAATGTAATGGTCCTTTCACATTTAATGCTGAAAATTCAGTTAAAAATCTGAGCTAGGGAACTGAGCCCACTAATCCCAAATCCTACAGCCCAGTTAGAGGTCAGAACAACCATCACATGCTTGCCAACTGAAGCTGGAAGAATTTTGTCATAGATGTGTCTCCAAGTGGAAGACCATTTCAAACTACTGTGCTATAGCAAGAATTTATGACATAGAGGTCGCCTGGAGTCTCAATTTAACTATCCAAAAGGGAAAATTAAAGATCTCAAGACAGGGCAAACGAAGAAGCTAGAGACTAAGGGGTTTCTTGTGCTAAAGAGGGCTGAAGGAAAACAAGAGACCTGTACTTAAAACTCCCACAGCTAAACAGCATCCACTCCTTCCAGACAAAAACTGTATTCATACTGAGTGAAGTGTAAGAGTATACTAGTAACTTAAAATAAAATATGTTAAAACGAAAGGTGCTCCAATTACGCCCCAAACTCTAGAAAACCAATTAAGGTTGAAAGTGATGAGCAACTATAGTGGTCCAAATAAACTTGATGCATCCTTAAAACTAGGTGGTATGTATAGAAGTACAATTAGTAGGGCATAATGATTGACACTGCTGGTTACAGTACTGCAGTTTTGTCAAATCCTTTGTTATTTTTAGGGTATCACCATAGGTCAGGGTTAAGACTGAGCAGGGAAACTTAACTGCATTTCCAAACCACAAGGTTTTTTGTCTAGGCAGTTTGAATATTACGGATGTCTGTTGTGTGTAGCAAAGAAAAGGAGTTTTTAGGTAGCCAAACACATTTTAACCTTTGTTTTAAAAAGAAAAATGAGTTTGTTTTTTTATGTTTGGTTTATATGTATATATCTGAAAGTATCGAATCTAGTCTTTATTTACCACTCAAAAAACATTCAAAGAATAAATCCCACTGTGGTAGCAATTGCAGAGATTTATAGCATGGCTGCCTGAAGGAACAGATCATGGTAAAATAGTAGTACTTTAACCAAGTGACTTTGAAATGCAATTATTAATGTAGATCCAACAGAATGATAGCTTTCAAGCCTATATAATAACTTGTTGAATTAAAGTTTCTGCAATGCAGAAACAACTCTCCATTTATCAAAGATGCGCTATCACCAGTTTTCTTGTGCATAAACTTTGGACAATTAAACTGGTTTAATATAACCATGTTCACATCTTTTTTAACTAAATATCATTGTTATTAGCCTGAAATCCAAAGCTTTAAACTCAACAAGCCGCACTTGTACAAATTTTAGATAAATGCTCCACTTTCATCATAGTTATAAGGTTGTTTGATTCAAATCCTTTTAAAGCAGAGGAATGAGACCAACTTTGATTTCTTCGAGTGAAATAAGTTCTGACGAGCACCCAAGATGTAATTTTCTTCTGTTTACAGGGAAGATGGTCAGTACATTGTTTCTATACTAACAGACTGGTTTGTATCTCAAGTTATAAAGCTCTCACTCAATTATAGCAGCTGCTTCTAGGGTATGAATCACTCCCTTTTTCTGCTGTTACTTGCACTGAGCAACCCCATGTGAGCATATTTGAATTATGAAGACTTGCTTCATGAAAATGGTAAATGAACAGTGAAGTGTAGTAAGCTTGATTTACCTAAGGAATTTGACAGCTGTATTGCCTGTATTTTTGCCAACTAGTTGACCGAGAGCATTTATACACTTTGGTTTTGTCCTTTCTATTCTCTGAATTTCCTATCAGGTGTCTGTGAATGATGATGTAAGTGAAACTTTTTTTTTTTTTTTTCTGCAGAGGACACGNTTTGGGACTCAATTTTATCAGAGCTTCAATGAACAGGTAAACAATACCTGCAGCAAAGAGCTTCCCATCTTCAAAACATAAGGGTATTTCACTTGATGTATCCCCCAGAAGGGTTTATATCTAGCATAAGGGATCCTTATCCATCACAGTAGCTTCATCAGTCACTTTCTACTGTTGCTATAAATGTTAGTAATAACATGTTATAAAGTTGAAGTCCTCCAATACGAAGGTAGGATTGTTCTTTGAAAGATACCTGTACACAAACAGCACGGTTAAGTAACATGTTTATTTTCACTTCTATTCAGAAGTGAAAAGTTCACAAAAGATCTGATTTTAAAAAAGGAAAATTCTATTTAAGGGACTAGACGTGTTTATGCAGGACTACAAAAATCTAGTTTGGGTCTTTGTGAGTCACACGTAGCTGCTAATTGTGATGATTCTAGAGGCTGACTGAAATAATAGTGTTGGTAGCAATTTGAGAGCTATACAGAACACTTCTGTTTATGTTCATGGTCCCAAAGGCTACATGCATAGGGACTCAAGTCCATCTCCTACTTCTTGGGTCAGAAACATGCCTTGTCACATCCCATCTCTGCATTAGCAAGAGTACCAGATAAATATTAGTCAAAAAAACAAAACCTGAGATTCTGGATCAGAACAGAGCTGTGGCATATCCCAAACATGAACTAAAGCCAGAAATTCAGGAAACCAAGGTGGAGAGATGAAAGGTGAACTTCAGAGTACCTTCACTTCATCCTCTAGATGCAATATAGGGTTAAACTGAGCAATAAAATCCAACTATATTTTTTTCCCTGGATAGCATCAGTTGAGAACAAAATGAAGGTTATTCAAAGGCCATAACTGCAAATAGAGGAGCTAGAAACTTTTAAATTTTAATGCATCTCCCACATTTAAAAATCAATTTATACACTCAGGACAGAGCAAAGGAGAGAAATAACTCAGAGTAGCACTAATCTTTTTAAGACACTGTCAACGGACGAAACCAAAAAAAATACCTTCCTGCTTACAATTTCCCAGCTCTGTCCATAGGAACCTAAACATATTGGAAAGACATCAATGCCAACAGACTGAAAGAGGCAAAGGTAGAAAAATCTTGTGTACTGCCACATCTTCCTGGAAGCAGCAAGGACAGGATAAGAAAGTTTACAGTTCCAAGCATGCAGAGAAGTTAAAAGGAAAGCAATTGTTTAGTTTTATTTGGTTTTTTCATATTTTCTTTTATTTTTCCACCACCATACTTTTCATTCTTCACCACCACTCTTCTATGGCACTCACTTCTGGCCTTGCACTTACCCACAGAACAGAAGAGGCAGGTTTTTTTATCAGCAAACCAGAGCATTCCAGTCACTATCCAGCAGGGACCAGCATGCATTGTTCACTTTGGAAAGAATGATAACTATAAAGCTCTTCTTCAGTCATCTAAAAAGAAAATTACCTTACCATTCACATAGCAAGACCATTTGTCAATATCCAAGGAGTAGCCAGGCAAACAGGAACAGATGTAGGATCCTGGAATATTGATACAGGTTTGGCCACAGGTTCCTAAACCACCTTCAAGGCACTCATCAATATCTGAAACAGGTATTTGAAAAAGATCAGGAAAATTCAGCTAGCAAAAGCAGCATCAGCAAGGAGAAAGAGTACCTTTGACATAGTTATGTAATACTAAATTGGTCACAAAATTTAATATCCCATCATTAAAAAAATGAGACGAAGATAGCTGTATTTCTTCATGCATTGGTTTCAGAATTATTGTTTTTCCATTGTTACACTCACAGTGATTTAGGAGGGTGTTGGGTTTTGGGGGGGTTTTCTTCGACTGTCCAGGGAAATTACCCTTCTCTCTAGTGTCTGGGCACTCTGGTCTCTAATTGCCCAAACACAGGGAACAGACTTGTCTTGATTTGTGTTATTATTTGCTATGCAAATGCTGCTTGCAGCTGCTTCCTTCTATCTTTATCCCTTTATAAACAATAATAATTTTGCCAACAAATTAACAGACTTTGCAAAGCAGCAAAGCAGCAAACAGGCTGCCATAGCACTGAGTTCAATGTTGAGCTCACTTTGCTTGAGTCAAATCTCAAACACACATACAAAACACTAAAACTCTCACTATATTCTGACAGCAACAAGCCCAAACCAAGACAACAAGTAAACTAATTAGAAATTGGGCTTTTAACTGGTGGATTAGGCTAGAGACTTGAGAAATTAAAAGATATTTGATGTATTCATGGTGTTTTATCAGGATTGAAGCAGTAACTATTAAGTCCTAAATTAAGGAATTTATTTTTTAAAAAATATTTCCACTGAGGAGCATGGCTTATATTAAGGGGAAAAGAAATTAATCCCCTTGGAAGTACCATGGATAATTGTCCCATTAAATATGATAAATTTTAGTGCCTACTGAAAACAAATGCATCTGATAGCAGCTTCCCAAGGCACTTGACATCTGGCAGTACCATACGCTGGTATATTTTTTGTATACTTTCTTTCTTCACCTACTGTGAGAGTTGCTCTAAGGAGCAGCTTCTTTTTTGCCCAAGTTCTATTTGAT
>WEIV01001331.1:4641-16922 GCA_013390005.1 Calyptomena viridis | reverse complement strand
TAAGCATAGAAAAATAATGTTTAAAGTTATCTAACCCACATCTAGCTATATACTAATACATAATTATTAAAATGCTCTTTCTATATGCATATAGAAATAAAAAAACCCACACCTGTACACAAATTTTATGTTATAGAACATGAATATGTGCATGCTCATGTACTGAAACTATGGAGACACGGCAGGGAGTTCTGGTAACTAGAGAACAGTTCAGATGTCTTAATGATCATATGAAAATTCATCCTGTTTTTTAATAGTTAAACTGGCAGACAAGTGCTGATTTATAAAAATAAAATGAAATTAATTTTGTTCATTTTGAGAAGCAACATATATTGAGAAGCTGATTTATCAGTTCTGACAGTACAACACACAAGAAATCTGTAAAAAAACTCTTTGAAAATTATAAAGCTAAATCAAGGAAATACAAATGCAGTTTTCTCTATCTGGCAATGTTCAGCAACTTACCTATACAAGTAGAGTTTTCAGACTTTAATCTGTATCCAGTAGGACAGTTCCAGTGCTGCAGAGCCGAGAGGTTGACAAAACCAATTTTAAAAACCACTGGCAAAAAAGCAACAAGGAAAGGAAACATAATCTTGAGGGATTTTTTGAGCTGTCACTAAAGAAAAACTAACTTGTATTCAGTCATATCCAGGACAAGATGAGCATGTGTAATCCCAAAAGGTTTCTGCAATCTCCCACTTTACACTCAGACATCTTATCACAATTCCAAGTTTTATCTTTGCCTTGCTTTTCTTGTCACTTTAGACCTTACTATGTCTGACTACAACCTTGAAAAAATTCCTGGGAGATTTCTTCCACACACACATCAGGGCTTTTTCTCTCTCTTGTTTCTTTTTTTTTTCTCTTTTGGAAGCCAAGTATGAAATGCCTGAAACTCCTGCCACAAATTTAACACAGCTTAAAAGCAATGCTCATAAGGATCTCTGCAAATTTCCTCGCAACAAGCAAAGCTGTCGTTTAAGTCTTAAAAGTAGAGAATTTGGAAAACTCTTCACTGCAGTTCTCAGTGGAGTGCAGGGAGCGAGATCTCCAGGTACTGTCCTTCCCCGAAATGCAGTTGCTTTTTACATACAAACTTGGACGGACTCCTCTTTTCTTTTTAAAGCTCTGCTTGCCCCACCTCTTCTCTTTTTAGTACCACTTGAGTGAACCCTGTGTTTGCAAATAGTAATGTGGTCAGTTCCTTACTAAAGGGAACTGAGCCAGCATGCAGATATCCAGCCACCCATTATAAATACAGTCTCTTTAGAAAAGCAGCCCCTTCTGCCTGAGAAGTACCTGCAGCTTGCCAGCTAAATTTTTTCTCCTCGGAGATTGTAGGCAGGTTTATATGATTCCTGTTCAATCATGATTAGTTGCATTCATTTTAATATAATCATGTGTTTTACCACCAGAAACAAATTTTGTCATCAAAACATTTCATGCAAAAAGGTGGGGGAAATCTCTCTGGTTTCTCTGATATATTTCAACTGGAAATTCAAATCGGCTTAAGGTCAGGTTCAGATCTGGGTTATGTGTTCGTAATTCTGAAACAGAAACCATCTCTCTCAGGTCTGAATTTGGCCCTTGTGTATTTCCGGGAAAATAGCTGCTGTCAGAGACCAAGGCAACATGTTCTGAGCCTGCATATCTCACAGATGTTGCACTCATCTATATGTATACTACTGCTGCACAAGGCTACTGTTGGGATTCAATGCTCTTTTACACCTGTTCCACTGAGGTATAAAAACTAGACAAATTTCAGGTGCGTTAAGCTCATAATTCTTCAGTATTGAAAAAAGTCTGCTTTTTCCCAGTCCATCAGCCTAGATCAGCAAAGCTCTAGAGCACAAGCATAAGTTTGTTCTTATAAGGTTTGCTGAATTTTGAAGGTGCTGAGATTTAAGTAGGTGTTTAAACAATTGGCTACGCCAGGCTGTGTTGAGCTAACTGCTGTGAGGCATTCTAGTTCTGTCACTTTTTTTTTTTTTATTTTATTTCTGCAGTGTTGTGCTAGAATAAATACTAACACAACAGCTGGATATAGGAGCAGCATCAAATGGTAACCTACAGCTGTACAAGTTCCATCTCAGGGAATTGTCCCTCTCTCCTTCTTTTCCCTCCCCATATTTGTCTGAATCCATAACAGTCCAGATTTGCACTGTCAGAAAATAGGAAGCATGAAACGATTATAAATTGGGCCACTCTCCATTAAAAGTAACTGTTTCTTGATGTTTCTGTCTTCACTGCTATAGCTAATGCAACTAATTAAATACAGACTGACAAATGGCAGCCACATTTCCATATACTCTGTTCAGAACCAAGTCTGTATCCCACATGCTATAAAATACAATAATAGTAATGTAAATTATGCAGGGCCAGACTCATGCCAAACAGCATTTGCTTCTCCAAATAGTCCCCTGGAATACTAAAGGGCAAACAATGTGAAAGCACAGTATAATGCCATCCCATCTAGGATTACAGGATCCTGCCCAGGAACTCTGGTATGTTCCACATGAACCTCTTTTACTAATTCTTCAACTGTCGATTCCTCCTCACACAGTTTTCTTCACTGTTCAGGCTGGGAACAGGGAATCTAAACAGTCTAAAAGGAATGTGTCACTTCTTTGTGAGAAGCCACCAGCAGAGTGTTTGCTAGAGCTTGAGGGTGGCCGTCCCTGCACTTCCCTGGCCTCTTACAGGGCAGACTCAGACAAACTCACTGAAGGAGACAAAATGAATAAGCCCTGTCTTAGTTTTAAAAGCCAGAAACAATTTCTGGCTCACATTCTTTTAGTCCCTCATCTACATACCTTTTCTGAACATCTCCCTCAATCTTCCCTCCACTCCGTTTCCACTTTTTGCCTTCACAAAAAATATAGTCAAAGGCACATCCCAGAATTTCTTTTTCTTTTTTTTTTTATCTGAGGTGAAAGTGAATACAGAACTGTCTGACATGGCAATACCACGATGATCTTTTCTGAAAGAAGAGATCCTTTCATTTCCATCAGGTAAAGAGTAGTTAATAAAGTTGCTAATTTTAACATCCTAGAATATAGGATTGGCTTAAAAATGAGAATAAAACTCTCTTAGCAATGGGACTACTTTTTTTTTTAACCCTCAAAAATCAAATAACTTAGACCAGAACTAGCTACCAGACCCACAATATAATATGATGCAGTCCTAATGATGTAAATATCCATTTGAAAGTGGATTGAACCAATCACTCATTCTTACACCAACCCAGGTATAACGCCATAAAATGTATCAGGCTGTGCCACACCTACACTTTTCAAACATACTATTTTTCATTAAGTCATTCAGCATACCAGACACAATAATTCCTTTCCACCTGAAGTAACTCAGCATTTAAGAAGCTGCACAAATGCATTTCCTCAAAGCGAACTATTGTGCTCACCTACAGGTATTATGTACAGCAATTTGCATTAGTCTAGCATTCGTACAATAAATTAGACAAAAGTACCATGGCAGTCTCATCTGTAGGGCTCACTGCCAAATCAGCCCAAAAAATTATCCCAGCTCATCAAATGTGAAGAACTAAGTTGAATTTGATATGCTGTCTTGAGACACTGATGAACTAACAACAAATCAACATTTTATTCCTCTCTCTGGGACTTATCGCTATCTTGGCTTTGGATGGCTTTCTTTGCTAAAGTTGGTAAAGACCAGCTAGTGATTCAAATGGAGGGGGTCTTCTCCCCTACCTTGGCAAACAGCTGCTGTTATCTAGTTCAAGGACTGTATATTCTGGCTGTTTCTAAACTTTGAAGGAAACAGACCCCCCACACACAGTCCCCAGGGCTTTCAGTATCTACATTGTATTAACTAGAACATTGTTTAAATCATATATTGGTTTTTATTCTTGTTTACTACACATTACACTAGCTTGTGACCTTTTTTTCTCTTAGCCTCTGAAAGTCCAATTCTGGCCTTAAGCATATTCTAATCTGGTTAAAATTATATTTTATAGTCATCATAGTCCAAATTACCACCAACACAAGTTAATTATTAAACATGAGAGTTTACTGATACAGCAAATGAAATGTATAGTGGCTATCTCTAGTACAAATAGCACAGAGCAGCAAGGAACACTCAGATCCCACAAAACAGCTTCCAGAATCTCCCCATTGGCCCCAGGAAATATGCCAGTCCCTGGGACAACATGCTCACCTACATGTCATTCTGTCAGAAAAGGTATTGTCACCAAAGCAGTAGCTGATTGACACACGCAACTTTTGTGATAATACTGAGGATTTCTGATCACCTTCAGGAAAAAACAATCAACATTTCTGTACTCTGTGCCTTACACCTACTTGCTGAAGCCTGATCTCACTGTCAGCGTGGAGATAGCTGACTGATCACCATACTTTCTGTGATATGACAGTGCTTGATTCAGTACTGTTAACATCATTTCAGCAGGTTCAGCCTGCGTCATCTATAATTCTGACAAAAGGGACATTATGCAAGACTAAATTGCCTGTCAGACAGAGCAGGGGGAGATGCAGCATGAGAGTGGCATATACCAGTGATCTCTCAAAGCCAGGAATGCCTGAAATCTCCTGAGGTATGATGGCCACGCTGGCTTTGTCCTCAAGCATGTTACTCATCACTTCAACAGTTTGGAGATGGTATTTAGCTGGCAGGATGTTTTCATTTAATTTACTAGTGAAATTAAAGAATGGGGCTTTAAATCATGAAAGCTTTTTGGAAACCAAGTGTTATTCTAAGTAATCTCTTTACAGTTGTCTGTTTGTTTCACAGCAATTACAAAAAATATCCACTGAGGGTTTTTTGGTTGTTTGAGTCCTGTATTTTTTTTTCTGCTGCAGTTACACTTTTTTTGCTACTGCAAACTGATTTTAAGTAAAAGAAAAAAAGAATCCTTGTTTAAACCATACTGTTAATTATAACCGATACTATCTTTTTAAAGCAGTTTTACATTTAACATTTTAAGAAGTACCTTTCACCAGCTGCTACATAGTCAATACTTATTTCATCAGCGAGACTATACTGGAATCCACAGAAGGATCCAGAAAGAAGATTAAATATGCTCTCTCTTGTTTCTAGACAGCCAGAACAGAGTGAAACATTCTGGTGAAGCCACATAGCACATTACTGACTTATGACATTTATCAATGTTAGATGACTACTTAGGCCTCTGTGTTAACAGACATAAAGGAGTAGTGAAAATAGCACGTTGAAACAGTCAGTTGGCTCTCTGAAGTGGAGATAAAATTGAAGATAAAGCAAGTAATTTTTTACCATTAATAAGGTCTATGCAGCTTGCTATGTGAGAACATTTAAGAAAGGGTCTTAGTAACAGGTATGGCATTTCTTCACTATCAGGGTCAAAAAACGTATCTTCCTCATGTTTTTTTGCTGTTTCCATACCAAGAGTAGCTCTGTTTCCCCCACAGCAAAGTGATTTCTAGTGCACGTACTAGAAGAGCTGCTCTAACAGATCTCAGAACAAAGGTACTGGCTGAAATCTGATTTCACTAATTTTTAGAGTTCCTGAGTATTCACCATTTACACTGACATCAGTAAGAGATAAGGAATTTATCTGTCAGTCTTATGTGAAGTCCATCTATCATAGATATTACTACTTTTACTTTTCTTATCCTGTAAGTCTGTGAAGGTGAATAATTAAAATTATTTTTTCAGTCAACTTTTTCTGTTCATTATAGACCTTTTAAGATAGGTTCATTCTTCTTGTGACCATGATGCTCTTCAGAAAACAAACACCAGGGAGCAATTTATGGTTTTGTTTTATGGCTGCTTTGCTGGCTATGTGGAAGAGAATCACTGCATTTATCAATCCAACTCCAGTTAACCCCAATTCACCTGGTGCATCTCTTACATTTGGCATACCTACACAAACACAAATCTACATAAGCTTACTTCTGTTCATCACCTCTCAAAGGCAGAATCAAACAAGATGGACAACCAGTAGGAGCAGGAGTAGAAGTAGAAACAGGCACAGTTATGGTCAGCTTTCCACAGCAAAAGGACCTGGAGAGAATTCAAAAGACGAGAGTTACCAGAGATGTTGTCAGTGCCCAGCACTGAGCTCCTGCAAGCAGGCTGAAGGATGCTCCCTGTTGCTGCCAGAATCAAACACTCTGAAGGAGGCAATGACCTCCTGAGCATGTTACAAGCCACATTCTCTTTGTAGAACTTTTATTATTTTCCTGTACACACCCAGAAGTGCCAGAGGGATTTGTCAGCGAATTGGTAGTCAACCAAGACCAGGTGTACTAAAATACACTGCTAACTGCTGGGAATGTCAAATTTCCTAGAATTTGTAGAACAGATTCAAGAGATCTCCAGAAGCAACTTTGTCCCGACTAATATATATTTCAGCATTGGGGATCTCCTGAAGAATTTGCTCAGAGCCCACTGAAAATAAGCTTGAACTGTAAGTGCAAGATTTTGATGTAATATCATTTCCTGTGTGAGACAATTTTTCAGGTGCCGCACAGAACTAAAGCAAAACAATATATAAAGGTCAGACCCCACCCACAGTGGCCATAAGAGTCCCGTGTGTGGATTTCTTATACCATATCAAGAAGCAGTTGGCAGAGAAAGCGGCAAGTGATCAGCAAGGGGTTCTGCCATGGAAGAGGCAGCTTGACCTGACACCACCTCAGAGAAGCCTCACAGCTGCAGGCAGGGCAATGCCAGAGCCTATCACAGACCCAAATGCCGCTGTGATATCCCAGAACTTGGCATCCAAATCCTGCAGCTACCAAACACACCCTGCTTGAGGCCACAGCTGTCAATTCTCCACCTAAACAGGGACAAGAAGAGAAGAGCAGCGAGGGAAAAGGCAGGCATATTAAGCACAAGCAATAGCCCACGTTATATTTAGCTTTTAGATAATGGTTCTGCACCTCAAAGCTTTGAACTGATCCCATGTTGCTGGTGAACATGGAGGCTCCAGGTCAGACTCGAGTGACAGTGGGGATTTCAGAAAGGTGAGAAACAGTTCCTTGCAGCAGTCATTTTGTTTCTGGAGCCCTGTAAAACACTATTGCTCTACAGTAGTCCCATAAGATTACCTGCAGAAGTCAGAAATAGTATTATTCCTATGGCAGTTTTGAAGAAAATGAAAAGACCTAACAAAGGGTTAGTCTCAGAGACTGATCAAGGAAGCACTAAGCACTGCATTAAGCTTTAGGGATGAAGGAAAATTACTTTTTAATGAAGCAGCATAAAAGTGATTGTATAATCAACAAACAAACAACAAGCAAAGCGCTCACTAACACTCACATTTTACAAAGTATCTCCTTGGCTGCACATAACAAGCAATGTCTGCCCAGCTGTAGGCTGAGTGAACAGATTCCTGGAAGATACAGCTATCTCCTTTAGAGTTGCCAGTACCTATCGGCTGGCATAGCCCTTGCCTTACATTAGGCTAGGAAAGCAACAGTGAAATCAGTCACAGTTAGACTTGCAAAACAAAATGCCTGTGAATGCTATAACCGTATGCACAGCATATTAAAAGATTCCTTCATTCCATCTACATCCCTGCCACAGGTTTCCTGAGTGATCTTGGCACACAGTGCAAAAGGACCAATATTTCCTTTTGCATGTAGGAGTGTTATTTAGTTTAATAGCTGTTATAAAGTGCACTGAGACTCTTGGATGCAAGGTTGTATTCAAAATTCCAAAGTAATTATTAATTTATTCCTGCTAAGATCACATAGAAAGAACAAATTAGGCCATAAAATAGAATGAAAAAAAGAAAATTAATTTGGATTTGTACATTGACTGCATTGAAATAAAAACCCAATCGTATTTCCAAGTGGTGTTGTAAAGCATTGAAAACTTACAATTTTTTATTCTCAGAATGCCATGTATGTTTACTTTTATACAGAAAAGCACTGTAAAAATACACTTCCTTCAAAGAAGACATGTTAATGTTTGTACTGCTTTTATACCGAAAATCATTGCACTAGGTTGTAGAAACTCCTATTTTGCAAAATGCAAGCTAAGTTTATTATAGTAAAATTCCCATTAGTGCTATGAGATAAAACACACAGAAGTCTTCCATGACTTTACTAGAGCTAACACACACTAATAGGAATACACCAACTAGCTTAAAATAATAAGAGAGCAATTCTGAAACTCACTGCCCCACACACTATTTTAAAAAATGCTTCGCACTCCCAAGGTACTTCACAAGTTACCAAACTAAACTCACCATAATAACAAACACAGTAGCTAATCCAAAATCACCAACTATAAGATGGACTCCAATCTATTATAGCATCTTCATTAAATAATAGGGTATTTCAGGGCCATTCTGTATAATATTACAACTAGGCATTAGGACAAAATTCCAAAAAGGAGCATCCACTCAAATTCACCTCAGCAATGCTCATGCAGAGGGTTTGGTATATCTCTTGGGCAGTGCTTTGAAAATTAGCCAGAGGTGCCCAGTTTTCCAAAATGAAATAAGACTCTAGTAAGTGGAGAGGGGCACAGGAAATCTATTCTGAGAGTCTGCATGTGTTTCCCAATGGTAAAGAGACTTCTCCATTTGCATGTTTGCTTTTGACTGCCTTATTTAGAACTGGACTGGCAGGCAAGGCAGAACGTGTCATAAGAGGAAACCTAACCACCTAAAATATCTGGGGCAAACAGTGAAATTCTAATACAATCTACATCTCTCTAGAGAGACTTACAGAAGGACCTACCTTATGTATGTTGACACAGAAGTCAAAGAAACTCATTCCTGCATACATTCTCAATGCTCACAGCCACTCATTGCTGCAAAACATACAGACCAAGGGCAAAAGCTCTCCTCAAGTGTTGCTGGATCACAGGCTTATCTTCACATTCCAGAATGAAATACCCAGAGTAACAGCTCTTTGCTTCCAGAAATGAAGGAGAAACTGATCCTGAGCTCACTGAAGTCAATATCAAACTCCTATTGACTACATTAAAAACATCGGACAAGGCCTATCTTATGGAAATGACAAATTCTTGTCTTAGCAATCAACACAGCTTAAATAAGTACATTTCCTTTTTATCCAACAAAAATCAAAGAGATTAGGTCCTTTGGTAACAGAATATCTCTATAATATGATCTCCAGGGTCTACCTAAGGGCTTTTTTTTAAGCACACGTAATTCAATTTAGGCCTGATAGCAAGAAACAAGAGAAAAATTGAAAACTATTTCTAATATTTTAGAAAATATTAGTAAACACAACAGCAAAATAAGGGGACAATCTGATAAAGGCTTCAGGATATGATTTTCATGCCATGCACTTTTACACCCGTCCCAAACACAAGTTGCCATTGCGTGAGCATATGACATGGGCATTTCTCAATCTAAAGTCTACAACAGGTTCCAGCAGTAAACATAGCAATGGACATCAGCTTTCCCTTTCCTCTACTGCCAAGAACAGGTGCCTGTCCACTACTGTCAATAAGGAAATGATGCCTTCAAAAATTATCAGTTATTAAAGATTCTTCAAGTCATAGTGTTTTGTGGATTAAGTATTCAGCTATTACTAATGCATTTGTAATAAGATGGAGAACAATCTATTAAGTGCAGAACAATTCAAGAGAGGAAAGTGTTTGTAAGGCTGAATGGTTTGCCTGTGCTGCTGCATGGTTATTGAGAATCTTTGTTACAGCTGAGCCCACAATGAATAAATGATGACATTCATCTTTCATATCACTCTAGTTTTACCAGGACCCATCAGATTAAGCATACTGTTTAATTTAGACAAATGTGCAGATAGGAAAATACTGCCATATTTTAGCTTCATGCATTTAATATAGATTGATTTACCACAAAAACTTACTTCCAAAGTTGTCAGGATTTCTCCTGACTCAATGAACTTTTCATAGAAGTAATGCAGTCATTATTCAGTACCTTAGGGGAAAGAAAAAGTTTGTCTGATTCAGCAAAATTCCTGGCAGTCAGTTCTCAGGCATTGTGGTTAGGGCTTGAAGTAATACTCTTGAGATTGGAGTTGAACTCAAATGAATTTTCTGTGACCATCTGAATTGCAGTTACTGAGAAGCAGCATTTCTACAAAACCAGAAAAAGTAGTCAGCCAACACCAAAGAAGGAACTGGTATACTACATTGTGAGTGGAAATCACTATTCCTTTCTGCAGCATCGTTACTTAGGCAGTGGATATGTTAAGTTCTGTGAGTGGCAATTTTATGGCAGTTGACAGGGCTGTTCCTCATAAACTGCTGAACTTTGAGGATCATGGAACTGCTATGAATTTCCAGCATATAAACAAAAAGCTCCCCACTCTCACACAAAAGTGCTAGGCAGAACACAGGTCCCTGATGGCTATTGAGGCCAATTCAAAAAATCACAGGTAGTTTTTGTTTGTCTGTAGTCATCAGTGGTTACTTTTACACACAAGACTTTTACAGTGACAAAAGGAGACCATTCAGATGCATCTCCACAGGCTCCTTTACCATGCTGAAAAACTCAGTCATCTATGGTGTCCTCAGTAGACCATGAGTCATCCTTACAGACTTTCCTGGTATAATATTTCTGGCATAGGTTAAAAACCCATTAGTTAAGGCACTTTGTCTATTACTATTTTAGCAATACTGCAAGAGGCTTATGATTTACCTGTCACATTGCTGAAATTATCAAGATGTTGGAAGCATCTTCTGAATCTCTCACACATTTCAACCTCTCACCAGACACTCTCGCTATTTATGCACACTTATTCTTGGTGTCTGAACACTGCCTGAAACAACGTGTGACAGGATTCATCTCACTGTAACTGGAGTACCACCCCACTAAATCTTGAGCTATTGGCATTTGCTGCAATGGCTGTGGGCTCAGAAACACTGTCAAATGTCAGCTCCCAGGATGTGATCAATTCTCGCTTTAGCACATCTTTTCAGAACCTATTTGTATGTTTTATCCCCAGCCCACACAAGGTTGGCATCATACAGTTCATAAAGAGCATGGCCTTTTGTGAAATTTACTCCAGACATTCATCAGAGGAAGAAATCTCATCATTTCAGTTATATTTTTAGGTGGTGACATTTGACTGCAACTTCCTGCAGGCTTGTTCCCCTGCCCTTTTGCTGAATCACAAGTTATTTGTACTGTATTTGGCTTCCTATAGTTAAAGTTGTGTCAACTCATTCTGCCCAGAATTTACTATAACTGGGAAGGATCAGAAAGATATGCAAGGATACGTTTTGAGAATAACAGAGCCAATAAAAGTACACAACCTACATAGCTTATTTCTCTCTTCTGTATCAGGATTCTACTCATTAAGCCTGAAAATCATTCAGGCAGTGCTATCTAAATTCACAACAACTATCTTTCTAGCTGGCAGCTGTCATCAAACACTGTTCTAGCTTTTCTCACTTAACATGTGACCCATCTAATATTTACAGTTCTGTTAGACTCTGTTAATGGCAAAGGTGTCAATCTCATGGCTTCTTTCCTATGTAGACTCATCAGACTCAGAAACTCATTTTTCTTTCCTTCAGCCTAAGTCTAGGTTTTTCCCATCCACAACCCTTGCTACAAAGCAGTTACCTCAGCTTCTGGTTTAATACCAAGTATAATGAAAAAATCTTGTACAACAATACAGCCTTTTGTCCCCCAGACCTGCTTTCTCTAAATTTTACTAAGGATCTTTCCGGGATCATGTACTGGAACTGGTGAGTTGTCACTATTCTTTTTCCTTGCAGTTCTTGCCCATGATTTTATAAGCCAAATGACTGGTGAATGAGATCCTTCCACTCAAGGAACTGCGTACTGTTCAGCAGTGTTTTTATTCTTTACTTAATCTTACTTGTGTGTTTTCTGTAGGAATTTCCTCTTTGCTTCTCCTCCATTCCCCTCCATCACAGCCTTTTTGTTAGTTTAGAATCTAAATCTGTTTGATCAGGTGCCAAATTAGTGCTCCTTTTCAAGGCAGATTTGGACATAGTTACATTAAAAATTCTTCTTTCATGTTCCAGACACCAAACATCATTTATGGGTTGTGCTTGTAGTGAACACCTTTCTAAATGTTCATCTGCTGGCAGTTGCCAGTCTCTTATTTAAAAAAGAGCAACTGTTTAACCATTANCTGCTGCTGATTACCCTATCCAAAGGGAATGTCTGCTCTTCTGTCAAAGAGTAAAGAATGCTCAAGCAAGCTAAGGAGCAAATAAACAGCATTCTTGTGCATGAAAATATGACTCCACCATTCTAGAGAATTCCTCTCCGAATGTTGAGAAGTAATTTAGCAAATGCTATGCTCAGA